>JABUQX010097610.1:35000-37500 GCA_015478945.1 Trachelipus rathkii | reverse complement strand
AGTATATATATATATATATATTATATATAATAGATATATATATATATATAATATATAATATATATATATATATATTTAGTGATGGGATGATTAATCGTCACCGTCATCGTCATCGTCATCGGCAAAAATCGGCATATTTTTTTCCAATCGTCATCGTCATCGTCATCGGCAAATTTCGCCGATTATTTTGCCGATTAATTGAACAAATATTAAGAATTTTGAAAAATATTAAAAAATAATAATAATAATAATAATAATAATAATAATAAATAATAATAATAATAATAATAATAATAATAATAATAATAATAATAATAATAATAATAATAATAATAATTAATAATAATAAATAATAATAATAATAATTATTAACAATAATAATTATGATATATATATATTATATATATATATATATATATATATATATATAATATATATATATATACATTATATATATAATATATTAATCTTTATTATATGTTATATATATATATATATATAATATATATATATATATATAATATATACATATTATATATATATATATATAATAATATAATTATATATATAATATATATATATATAATATATAAATATATATATTATATATATATATATTAGATATATAATATTATATAATATATATTATATATATATTTCTGCTTATGGTATGTTTGACATTTCTGTGCCTAAGCGTCGCCTTTCTGCTTATTGCGTTCATATTCCACACTCATCCTCCAGGGACAACATATCATATACACATACTTATATCCACACCTCTCTTCTAGGAGACATCTTGCAGGCACCTCTATCCCCTATATCTCTATGTGTTTGGAGAAAAAATTGCCCACATCGTATGTCCTGCGTGTCGTAGAAGGCGACTAAGGGACGGTGGTAGTTAGGTTGGCTGCCCACTACCACTTATATTTTGCCAGGAATGCTAATGCATGCCTCGGAGAAGGTCGTGATCGCCGTAAGCGTCCTTCTATCCTTCGGCGGAAATGTATGAATCGTTATCTGTATATGAATTGTCAGAGGAATAAATGTGAGGAGATGAGAGAGAGGTGATGGATTGTATTTAGGAAAGGGCAATCGATTTGCTCGCTGCTGCACTGAAACAAAGCAATGAAAGGGAAACGTGAAAATGATGTGGTTGTTGTGGAAATGTGTTTGTGTGCTGCTTGGAAAGGAATGAGAGGAGGATAGAAGGATTTGTAGAAATTCTGATGAGTGAATTGTGGCTAGAGAAGCTATGGTAGATTTTATGTGTGTGAGTACTAGAAGTCTAAAGGTTAAATTTAAGTTTGAAAAGCGTCAAAATTTTTGTGCGCTTGGTTGCGGACATATGATTCCATCTGCAGGGTAATGTGAGAGAGTACAAATTTCTATGGGATAATCTGTTTATGATGATGTTTTGGATGGGAGGGAATAGGAGCATTCACTTCATTTGCCACATATCTGCCCATTGAAGGATTTTTTTTTAAACAGTTGTCACCACCACTCACGCGCAGAGCCCTATTCAAGGAGGGGTGTATTACTCTCAAAAGTTCACCCTTTAGCGCAAATAATTACGCCATATGAACACATACGCAGGCTTTAAAGTGGGGGAGATTAAATTCAGTAGGAAATACAGAAGATGGAAGAGAATTTCCACAGACAGACGCGTGGCTGAGGAAAAGGCAAGGATGCCAACCACAGCAAACTAGACCTGGAGTTACCAATGTCAACACAATACTCGTGCGCAGATACTGCACCCCTTGTGCTATGAAGACGTCGTAAAGGTGGTGGTACGCGAGTGATAAAGTTCCCTCAGAGCACTTGCCGCTGCGGTACCTATAGGATAAAGATAAAGCACCACCAACATCGCGCCGCAAAGATAGAGCGGTTCAATGTGAACTGGAAAGTAACAGAACAGTTTTATAAGCTTTTTTTGCCGTTAGACCGACCCTTGTCCAAAAGCGGCGTGAAACCATGTGTATTCCCCCCCTTCCCAAAGATATGAGAGCAGTACTCCATACACGGGCGGATGAGGCGACCCTTTTATAGCTGGAGCAACTGAGAAAAGGAGGAAAAGTCCTCACAGCTAACAAGAAACTTCCAAGTTCCTTTGAGCGCCCGCCCTAGGCAACCGTTGGATGCAGGTTTCCAAGACATTTTGTTTATTTATAGCCAAGGATGTTTATATTGTCAACAGGAGAGACGAGAGAACCGTCAAAGAGATAGGAAAGTTAGAAGGTGTTTTGGAGAACGAGATTTGTAGAAGTTGGGTTTTTAAGAATTGAATTTCACAAAGTTATTTCTATCCATCAGCGAGAATAAAATCGGAAAGATTAAGACGAGAGGCAATTCTAGAAGTAAAAGAAGGAGTAGAATTGATATGAGTTAAAGAATGAAGGGTCGAGTCATCGGAATACGAGTGGATAGAGTTAGAGGTGCAGGTGAGAAGATCATTAATGAAAAGTAGGAATAAAGTAGGAGATAAGACAGAACCCTGAGGAAC
>JABUQX010097610.1:22500-27500 GCA_015478945.1 Trachelipus rathkii | reverse complement strand
ATAAATATAATAAATGGTACAGCCTCTTTAGAACATGAAAAGCAATATAATTTATTATTTTTTTTTTTTAAAGGTTTTTATTTTATTGTATTTATGACACATTAAAAATAATTTTCCAATTTTTTGACGATTTATTATTATCATGACGTCTCTAATATTGCTTAAGCTTTCTCATTTTCAAAAGCCTATGGTGGAGCACAAAAACAAGAAAAAAAACAATTCTTTTTAGATTTTATTAATATTATTTATATTATAGTTGAAAATTAAAATAAAGTTTCTCTTTTTTTAGGTTTCATAAATACAGAATGTTAAAATCCAATTCACAGGTTTACCAACTTAATGAAGCTTAAATTATTTTGAGAACCACAGTTTACTTAAGGTCCTATATATATATATATATATATATATATATATATATATATATATATATATATATATATATATATATATATACATAAATTTTCAGAATTTCTGGATGGATAGATAGATAGTTGGAGAATTTCAGATTGGATTGAATAAGCCTCTCTCCCTCAGTCTCCAGTGGTTGTTCTCAAGATGTTTGTCTCAGGCCATTTATTGTCAGCAAGCAGTAGCCACAAGGGCAGTAGTAAAAGTAGTCGAAGAAGTATAGGTAGCAGCAGTAGTAACGAAAATGACATTGATAATAATAATAGCATTGAAGGAACTGAAATATGGATTTATACGAAGAGTTTAGAGATGTTCTGTACTGCAAGAAGTACCTTTGAAAGTTCTAGCAATTCCAATGGAGGATCGGCAAATGCAGACCTAGTGGTCAAAGCCTTAATCCAGTATTAAAACATTGGCCTCTTCGTAAGCTAAATTCCGTAGGACCATCTTCGATGCTTGAATCTTATCTATGCATATGGATTTTCTTGCACCGGATATTTTAAGATCTAGACCCGAAAAATCCTAAAAAATCGGGACATTATTTGGAGATTCACTATATCCATAAACAAAATGTTCAACTTGTTTAATAACAGCAAACTTGTTGGAGAAAAATATAGCTTGACTGGTGCAAACTGTCAGAGCTGGATAAAAGGTATACTTAAAGAACTTGGGTTGCTAGGAAACTTGACAATTATCAATGATGATGGTTTGTATTTGGTGCTGCAGGCAGCTGGTTTTTGGAATAGGCTAGGATGCCGCCTTCACTATTGGTTTTCCATTTGGTAATGGCTAGTACTTTAGCCTCTGCGATGTTCTTTCAGGCTCTGAAGCATCGGAAGGTTGTCAAAGAAATCAGGCTTTTTTCCTGGATCCTCCAGATACGCTAGAATTTTTAAATTGTTTTTAATCTTTGCGTTCCGAGTAGGGTTTGGCAAGCTTGATAATTCCTGTGTTTATCAAGTAGATTTTTTAAGGAAATCATGATAGCTACTTATACCATATATTCATCTCCTAAAGCTCCTCATCTACTTTAAATGTGTGTGGCATATATATATATATATATAATATATATATATATATTATATATAATATATATAATACTAATATATATATAATAATATATATAATTAATATAATATATATATATAATATATATATAGTATATATATATATATATAATATATATACTATATGTCCTCCAATATTTATAAAGTTTTTACTAGATATTATTATTATTTAAACCTTTCTTTGTTGGAATTGTAGTATCTCTATTTTGTTTTATTATTATTATTATTATTATTATTATTATTATTATTATTATTATTATTATTATTATTATTATTATTATTATTATTATTATTATTATTATTATTATTATTATTATTATTTATTTTTAAATTTCATTATTATTATTATTTATTATTATTATTATTATTATTATATTATTATTATTATTATTTTATTTATTATTATTTTAGAAATTTTATATCAGCTTCTAATTTAATGTGAGATTTACAAGCCTTTTCCAATTTCCTAAAGGTATCAACCGCTTCATGATTGATTTTTTTAAGGACATATTCTAGAATAAAATAGAACAACCGCTTTCTGAACTTTTAATCTGATATTTCGCCTGGCCACTTCAGGCATCATCGGAGACGAGTTCAAGACTAATTTAATTTAACAATTGATGAAACAAAATAAATGTTATTTAAATATATATAAATGTGAAGTAACAAATTAAAGTTTTATAACTAACGTTAAATCTAAAATCCTTAAATAATAATTATATCAATAGAGAGATTCTATCTAGCCAAAACTAAAAAATGTTCAAAAAATTTTCCATTTCATTGTATTTGATGTTGATAATTGGCTTGTGCTTTTTTATTAAGAGAGACTCAGCCAGCTCAATTCAAGATAGAAATTTCCCCGCTCCGGGTGTAGATGTCAAAATTAGAATTGTCGAGATTGGTTTGGGAGTTAACAATGTTGCGTATCTCAGTGTTCAAGAAACCTTACTGGCCTGTATCTATGTTGTGAGACGCGGAGTTTTAGAGAATTAGTAGTATACCCAATGTAACACGAGGCATTACAGGCATCTTTATTACAGTTAAATTGGTATACTATCACGTGATTCACATTCTCCTTAGTCCCACTAGCTCTTTCAGAAAACAAACATAGAAGAGAGTTTCAATGGCTTTGTAGTAAATGTAAGTTCTTTGATTTCTTAGTGTCTAGATTGCACTTGGATGTGATACCTGAATATTTTCCTTTAAACTGATAGTTTTCAATAATTAAGATGCTTCATATCGTTTTGCGATCTAAAAAAAATGTCAAGCTGTCCCTATTATCTTCTGCTTTTTCTTCGAAAATTTTCTTATTTATCAAAACGTTTTAAATGATTTTAATCTAGTAGATATTGGGGAAAGTTATTATTAGCAAGATTCTGTTTAATTCTTGAGAGCTCTGCGTCAAAAAGTTTCCAGTCAGAGCAAATGCGGTAAGCTCTATACAGTAAAGTTTTAATTAGGGCGATTTTGTAAGTAAGGGGTAAGTGTGAACTGAAATTAGTATATAGGCCTTTGTCAGTAGGTGACGTAAATACTTGTGGTGAGGCTCACCTGATCAAACGAGATTAACGTCTAAAAATGGAAGCGAGTTATTTTCTTCAAGATTTTTCAAAGTAAGAATTTAGGACACTTAAATTTTGGAGTTCATCAATAAAGACCTTAACATCTTCATCACGTTTGAAGACCACGAAGGTGTCATCAACATATCGTATATATAGTCTGGGATTGAAAGAATTATTTTTGCTTAATATTAAGTTTTCAATATGCGACATGTAGAAGTCAGCGAACGTTGGTCCAAGTGGGGAACCCATGGGGTAATAGTTGAGTTTAACAGATTCTTAAAAAATCGATTTTTTAGAAAAATCAATCGATTTGTTGTTATAGCCTATGAACCAACACCGTCGTCAAATTTAATTTTCGGCAGCACTAAAACACAAAGCCTATGACAAAGCCATGCTTAAACCTCTACTAATGATATCTAATAGCCTAACAACACAATTTTATTTGATAAAAGTGAAAAGAAAACTTGTTTTGCAATAAAAAGCTTCACAGCAAATCATTATTATTTATTTAAATCTATGTAACCTGTCCTAACTTATTATTATTATTATTATTATTATTATTGATTATTATTATTATTATTATTATTATATTATTATTATTATTAATTATTATATTATTATTATTATTTTATTATTATTTATATAGTATTATATATATCTATAATATATATATATGATATATATAATATATATTATATATATATATATATATATATATATATATATTATATATATATATATATATATATATATATATATGATATATACTATAAATATATATATATATAGTATATGGTATATATATAATATTATATTATATTATATATATACTATATTATAAATATAATATATATTATATATAATATCTATATATATATATATATATATATATATATATATTATATATATATATATTATATAGTATATATAATAGTAGGACCTTAAGATATAGATATAAAAATAATTTAGTATTGGAAAGGTTGGTAATAATTTTTATAGCAAAATTAAAATTAAAAATTGGATTTGCTATAAAAAAAGAACTTACTTTTTTTATTTTTGGAGCTTCAAATTGAATTTTATTTTCGGCAATTCATTTTTATTTAATTTTTTTGTTTTATTTGACGTTAAATATTTATTTATTTTTTTTGTGCACAATAAGTGTTTGTAATATATATATTATATATATATATATATATACTTACTATTATATATATATATATATATTATATTATTATATATATATATATATATATTATATATAATATATTATATATATATATAATATAATATATATATTATATATATATATTATATATATAATTATATATATATATATAATATATTAGGACCTAAGTAAACCACGTGCGGAAAATAATTTAGTATTGGAATGGTTGGTAATGTTTTTTTTTTATTTTAAGGTAAGAAAAATTAAAAATTTGATTTGCTATAAAAGAACTTACTTTTTTTTTTTGGAGCTTCAAATTGATTTATTTTTAAATTCATTTTATTTATATATATATATATATATATATATATATATATATCTATATATATATATACTAATATATATATCTATACTATATATATATATATATATATATATATATATATATATATATATATACTATATATAGTAATATGGTTGAAGTCTAGAACGTATGTTGCAACAACGAAACTAAGTAATGAACTAAAAATTTTGAGAAATTTAATTTTTACCTTTTTTTTGTATAATAAAACACGAAAAAAAGAAGAATTAATATATTTTGAAAAATGAGCCTTTCCACTGTTTATATACTAATATATTAATATATATATATATATATATATATATACATATATATAATCATAATATATATATATAGTATATATATATATATATATTATATTATATTGATATTAACGTATATATATATATATATATACTAAATATATTATATATATATATATATATATATAATATATA
>JABUQX010097610.1:0-15000 GCA_015478945.1 Trachelipus rathkii | reverse complement strand
AAAGGAATACCCAAGCTTAAATCGCCCAGATATAAAGAGTCAGGTCTCTCGCCTCACGGGGGAGACGGGGGACTTCTCCCCCTCTGTCCACCGTCGGCTCGAGCCCCTTAAAAAAATAAAATAAAAAAAAATTTAGAAAAAAGAAATTAACATATAAAAATTAACATGATATAATAAAGCAACATGTGGCAACTTTTTCTCTCTTCTATTGGCAGTTTTTAAGTTAACGCCGTCACAGTGCAATGGGTAGACGATTAGTGTTTCAGCGATATTTCGATATTGTATTTTTATGTAACAGTCTTAAAACATAACAGTGCCTATATATATATATATATGAGTATAATACTATATATAATATATATATATATATATATATATATATATATAGTATACTTATAATATATATATATATAATATATATCAATATAGTATATTTATAAAGCCATAATTCATCAAGGGCCAGGAGAGTTTATCTGAAAAGTATTCAGACTTAACGGATTCGAAGGAAAAACACAAAGATGAATATTGGAAAATCATTAATTGGAAAAAAACTAATTCTATTGGAATCAGGCGTACAAACTTATTATTATGTAAAGTCGTTTTATGAATTAAAACTAACGAATACCCTAGAGAAGACCGCATAGATATCAGGAGTCGAGGTCTCTCGGCCTCTAGGTGGATCGCGGGGGGACTTCGTCCCCCCCCTCTTTCCCCCGTCAGGCTCGAGCCCCCTAACAATTGAAGTTCAAGGAAATAATTTCCATTAGGGGCTCGAGCCGATGGGGGACAGAGGGGGGGACAGTCCCCCGTGTCACCTAGAGGCCGAGAGACCCGACTCCTGATATCTATGCGGTCTACTCAGGTATTCGTTAGTTTTTAAATATAAAGACTTTTACATATAAAAAGCTTTGTACGCTGATTCCAAATTTACAATCTTTAATTTTTCTATAAGTGTCTTACTTTTATTTTTTTATATCTGCTAATAAGCTTTATACGCTGATTCAAAATTGTAATTGGTTTTTCTGTAAGTGTGTAAGTGTCATACTATATAGTATATATATAGCTATATACTTTATACAAATACAGTAATATTTAATAGTTAATAAAGTTAAAATTTTAAAATTATAAATAAACTTTTATTTCAAAACATTTCGCTTGAATATATCTAATATATATATATAAATATATATCTAAGGTATATTAATATATATATATATATCTATATATATATATTATATATATATACTATATATATATATATATATAGTATCTATATTAGGGATGGCCAAAGAAAATATCGATACTATCGAAATATGATATTTTTGGCTTTTCGGATATATCGATACTTTTTGGGCGTAATTTTCTTAGGCGATATACTCGATATTTCCGATATTTTTTCCCTATCGAAAATCCGATATTTCTTTTCAAAAAAAAATTTTTAAAGGCCGGAAAAAAATAAATCTTAATCGCCTCTCTCGCGACACCCTGAAGTTATGAAACTCTTTTTTCCCCATATTTCGTTCTTCGTCCTCCTCGCAATGTCGTGTATAAAATAAACCGAAAAATTGGGGTTTTAGTTTTTCGTCTTTCGGGAACCAAAAAAGTGGCACATACACATAGTCCAAAATTTGTCGTTCTGAGTTTCACTAATCCCTATTCCGTTAAATTCAGGTGGCTAATGACTTCTGCAGTCCACTTCGAGACCAGCCCTGAATCCTGATTTAACGTGTTAGCTCTATGGAGTGTGTTCAGTGTCAGTGTGGACGAAAATTAATCCTTGCAGAAATCTAATACCGAAACAGGACTCCTGTGAGCTGGTTTACCAGTTAACATACCGAGTACCGACTAGTTTAATCATCTACTGGCTATTACGATTTGTTTCGCTTAAATATGTAATTAACTAAATTAACGTTTTTATATACGCTTTACTAAAAGTTAGTATTTGGTGGTACATCACTAAAGCTTTTCTATGATAAGTCGTCTGGCATCCAGTTCGAACTTCTTAAATATATTTCATTTTAATACTAAAATTTAATAGATTTTATTCTTAAGATCCAGACTTCCAGAGTTGTCCAAGTATCAGTTGTCTACCATCCAATTTAAATTAATTTGTTGGAAATTTTTTTTTTTTTTTGTACCTTTTTTTTTTTTAATGAAAGAAAAATTCCAAATGTTTTTTTGAAGGATTGCTAGTTTAATTGTGCTATAGCAATTTGTTTTTCATTTTTATCGAAAAAAAGGTGATTTTTAATGATGATTTTTTTAATGTTTCTAGTGAACGCGTTTCTTATTTATGTATTCCCTCGTCACAAAAAAGTCAAAACCCCCAGTTCCTCAGATCCAACATCACGCTTTCTAGCACAACTTAGTCCTTCAACCTTTTGGAGTTTGAAAACTTGAAAGTTGGGAAGAGACCTGAAGAGTGAAGATCCTTTTTCTATTTCTACCACTTTTTCTCTGTACATACGTCTGTTTCATATTTATAAATTAAAGCTTTTCTCTCTCTCTCTCTCTTCTCTCCTCTCTCTCATCTCTCCTCTCTCTCTCTCTCTCTCTCCTCTCTCCTCTCTCTCTTCCTCTGCTCTCTCTCTCTATATATATATATATATTATATATATATATATATTATATATATATATAGTTATATATATATATATATAGTATATATATATTATATATAATATGATATATATATATATATAGTTATATAATATATATAGCTATAATACCGTAAATACTGTGAAATACCTAACAACTGCTCATTGTTTAAAAATGCAAATAAATCTGTTAACAACATCATTTCTGCCGTTGTAAAATAAAAAACATCGTACATCCCTAAAACTTTGTTATTTATTTTATGTTAGTTTTAAATTTATTTTGTACTTTTCATAACTGAAATTTGCCCCTGATTCAAAAAATGTATTCAATTTTAGTGTAGCTATCGTTGTTTTTTTTAACTATGTGCGTCGCCTAATCTGGAATATATATATATTATAAAATATATTATATATATTATATATATATATATAATTATATACTAATATTATATATATATATAGTATATATATAATAGTATATATATATATATATATGTATATATATATATAATATATATATATTGGATTGATATTATATCAAATTATAATCGATTATAAATATCGAAATATCGATTATCTATTGATATTTTTCTGGCGATAATATCAAAGGCGATATGAATATTTTTTTTTAAAATATCGATAATCGATATATCGATATTTTTTAGATATCGGGCATCCCTAATATATATATATATATATATTAATATATAATATATATATATATTATGATTATAGATATATATATATATATATATATATATTATATATATATATATATATATATATAAATATATATATATATAACTATATATTAGCAACGTTACCCTTACCTGGCAATTTTACCGTATTTTTTTAAAACTAAATTTTACGTTATTTTCTTATAGGTCTTTTTTTTTGTATGTATAATTTTTTCTTGTTTAATTTTTATTACATTTATTATTGATTTTTTTTTTTTTGCGATGGTTCAATAAATTTAAAATATGAGGAGGTTTGGCAACACTGGTTTAAAGGTATATTCTTAGAATACCAAAAAAAAAAAAAACCGATTATCGGAAAAAAATCTCCTTCTATATTTTGTTAGAATTTGTTTAACTCAACTATTACTATTACCAAAAATTTTTTAAAACAGAATTTTCAATAATTGGGAGGTTGTATTATTCATTTATTCATTTTATTATTATTATTACTATTTTATATTATTATTATTATTATTATTATGCCTCCTAATCTCATTCGTTTGCTTTTATGCCATGTACTCCTGGTCAAGTATTAGATGTCATTAACAAATTGAAAGACAAAATTTTTCACACATCCACTCTCCCGGTAAGAATCTTGAAAATAGCAGCTGGAGAACTGAGCGAGGTTCTTTCAGTTCTATTTAATGAATGTATCTCCAGAGGAGTGTTTCCCGATGTTTTGAAGGTGGGCAGACTTGTACTCTTGTATAAATCTGGAACACGTTAGGAAGTGAAAACTCACAGACAGACCCATATCGATTTTACCTTCGATAATTAAAATATTTGAAATGCTGATTTATATAGGCCGACAGACTTTAATTTTTAAAAAATTCATCGATTTGTTCCCAACAGTGTGGGTTTGTGCGGGGAAGAGGAACACAGGACACAGCTTTCTCCCTTCTACATGATGTTAATAACAGTATAGCTCGAAAGGAGTATACAATTGCTGTATTTTTGGATTACTCAAAGGCTATTGATACCATTGATACAGACATCCTAATCAGAAAGTTAGAAAACTATGGTGTTAAAGGCATTTGTCTCTCTTTTATTAAATCTTACTTCAACAACAGAAAACAATATGTTTAAATTGGGAACTCTTGCTATGGAACTGGAAATGAAACAACGTGGGTATACCTCAGGGGTCGTGCCTTGGGCACCTTTTCTTTATAATATATATTAATAATCTTTTTAATGTCACCTCAAAGGTCAAGTTATCTTTAATTGCAGACGACACTCTGGCGTACTTTTCAGGTAAAGGATATTTGCCACAATTAAAGCGCAATCAATGAAGACGCAAAAGTTTTTCAAATGGACTTGTGCTAATAAGCTCTCTTTAAATTCAGGAAAAACTAAAGCTATGATCTTTTTACTCTTTTCTAATGTTCGAGCAAACATTTACCAAGATGCCAAGCAATCGAATTTGTCAAATTTGTAAAATATTTAATCCCAATTATCCAACATAATCTGGAATTTTGACGAATATATTCATTAGTTGTGTAACAGAATTCATAGGATTAGCTGAATTATATATGCTTTGAAAAATGTATTTCCGAACAAAACCCTGATTGCTTTATACAATTCAATTTTTTATCCTTTTCTCAATTTTCATATATTGGCTTGGGCCATTGGGGGGGGGAGGGAATCTATGTACAAAAAGTGATTTAAGACCCTTATTTGTTGCCCAAAATAAAACTCTACGAATTGTATGCACTCGCTATGATTTACACACTGCTGATCTCTACTTTGCATGTAATAATATGTTACCTGTTACCACTTAAGGATCTACTTGCATGTAATATGTTACCACTTAAGGATCTATACAAGTTTAAACTCGGAGTGTTTATCATAGGAAACTTTTCGAGGATGATCCACTTTTTCCGGAATATTTAAATAACCTAAATTGGACTCGTGATAACTTTACCAGAAATCTCAGTATTCTGAGACGTCATTCTCCAGTCAGAGTAGTCGTTAATTAATAGCTGAAAAAAAAGTAGTAGTAGTACCGAACGTTGGGTAATATATATATATTATATATTATGCATATATATATATATATGATATATATTATATTATTATCTATATATAATAATATAAATATATATATAGTATATATAATATATATATATATATATATATTATAGTATATATATATATATATATTATATATATATATATATATATATATTATATATATATATATATATATATTATATATATATATATATAGTAATATTGATTATATATATATACTATAATTAATTTATAGTATATATATTATATATATATTATTACTTATATATTATATATATATATATATATATATATATTATATATATATATATATATATATATATATCTATATATATATATATTATAATTAATATATATATGATATATATATATAATATATATATATATATATGCACTGCATGAATTTCAAAGTTTTAAACAAAATTAAAATAACCATGTAGTACATAAAAAAAATAATGGCATAACGTTTCCGACAACGTCCCTTTTGAAGCCAAAGATAAGAGACAGAAGTTAAAGTATAAAGCTAAAACTGGAGACCAGCTCGCAAGGAGATTAGTTAACAAAGAAAGTTCTTGTTTTCATAGTCTTCCTGAAGCTGTCTCCGTTTAGTTTATGGCTTTTTAATACTCTCTTACATTTGGCTTTGAAAAGTGACGTTGTCCGAAACGTTTGCATATTTTTTTAATTCTCCTGCAAGGTTATCTTGATATATATATATAGTATATATATAATATTATATATATATATATATAATATATAATATAGTATATATATATATATATTATGATAATAAATAGTATTATATATATATATATGCGTATATATATATAATATATAATATATATAATATATATATATAATATATATAATATATAGAATAGTATTCCTACAGTTTGCGCGCTGCCACCGCTTTTCGATTGAAGGAATAGAAGATATAGGTCTGAAAATTGGTAATAATGGTTAATTGTATGTGATAAACTGAATCACACACGACATTTCAAGCGGTGGATGTATATAGGAGGGGGGTCAACCGCCGAGGGTGAACGCCGATATTTGCGCTTACGCCCTTCGTGGCGGCTAACGATTAGGCCTAAATCCGTTGACGGAACGGAACATTTGGAGGGTCAGACAGACTGAAAGGTCTGTCTGACCGACAGACACAAAGACCGAAGGTCTGTGTTTGTCTGTCTGTCTGTTTGTTTGTATTTATTTTTTTATTATTATTATTATTTATATTATTAATTTATTATTACTTTTCGAAGAAATTGAGTATCGCGAAGTGATGCTCAATTTCGAGCCGACCTTCAGCCTCAGCTCTCGGGTACCATACTCTGTACCGACAACCGCACGCACCGCGCCCGTAGCGCTCCGTTTCCGAACTTCATCCCTTGGGTGTTTTTTAATTATTTTATTATTATTGATTATTTTTATTATTAATTATTATTATTATTATTTATTTATTTATTATTATTATTATTCATTTTATTATTATCTATTATTATTATAAATTATTATTATTATTATATTTTTGTTATTATTTCCGCTGCGGCGGGGTTCCTTCTTCGCATCCGGTTCGAGTTCGAATATACTATCTAACATGGCTTAGGGTTATCCGTATCAGGCTAAAATTTGAGGGGTGTTAGATGGGGCGGTAACCTGCGTCGTAGACGAGGTTACGTCCCTGTCTCCCCGAAGGGTGGACCCCACCCCCTTTAAAAAATCGAAGTGTTTGCGTAAATGGCTGAAATTTGGTGAGCGGATTCAGAGTTGAATTTCTAGAATACTTGATATGTGAATTTGTGGAGTTGGCTCCGGCACCGGTGCTGGAGCCACTGCGGTGCCGAGTTAATAAACAGTCGGATAACAACATGTTGGTGTTTTTATATATGTTATTGGGTCTGTAGATTTGGAAAATAATGGTTACAAAATAAAAATGAAAGATAAAATAAAAATAAATAAATAAATAAAATAAATAAATAGATAAAATTTTCTTTCCCCTTTTTTTATGTTTAATAAGCTTACACAATTTACGTTTTTACTTACCCTAAAGCAGTAATCACTAATCAAGCCACCCAACCATTCCTTCTGTCCAGTCGTGATCTATTGATACTATTTGATTAAGCATCAAAATTTTTCTTAAAAATTGTAACGTTTTTACCTACCCTACAAGCAGTAAATCACTAAATCAAACCACTATCCAACCTCCTTCCTGACCATCTGTTGATATATTGATCTATTGAATCAATGGTCATATTTTTTACTAAAATTGTTAAGTTTTACATACTCTAAATCAGTAAATCACTAAATCCAACCACTATCAACTCCCTCCTGACCATCTGTGATCTATGGATCTAATTGACTAAGGTCAAATTTTTACTAACATTGTAACGTTTTTACATACCCAAAGCAGTAATCACTAAATCCAACGCAACTATTCCCAACTCGCCTCACTGACCCATCTGTTGTCTATTGATCTATTAATTAAGGTCAATTTTTACTGAAATTGTAACGTTTTACATACGCTAGCAGTAAATCACTCAATCAAACCCCTATCCAACCTCCCTCCTGACCATTCTTGATCTATTGATTAGGGTCAAATTTTTACTAAAATTGTACCGTTTTACATACCCTAAATAGTAAATCAGTAAATCAGCCACCATCCATCCAGCATCCGGCCACCCTCATGTCCATCTTGATCTATTGATCTATGATCCTATTGATTCAGGTCAAATGTTTTACTAAATTTGGATAAACATACATAAAATCAAGTTCTTTATAATACAGAACAATCATAATATATTTGACCGTAACAAAGTTTACATTATAAAGTTACTTGTATCTCTGAACTATGATATAACCCACAACGACAAACTTAGCAACAGCCTTAAACAATGAATAAACGTTAACGTAACAAACTCCACACTTAGCATCCAGTAAAGTAAACTCATATAGCCTATCAAGACGTAACCTACTTACACTTTTCTAAACATATCGCTGTTATTTTAGCATTAAGAACTGTAGATATTTAACAAACTTTACCATAGACCGTGTGTAAATTATCATACAGACAAATGAGTATGCTCTAACGTACAAGTTTTCAACATTAATAAGCTAACCTAAGCATCACTGAACTAGAAAATAATGTACAACAACAAAACCTAACACATCTTATGGCAGGAATAAGCAAAGTCCACATTAACAAAGTAACCGCACTTAACACCGGGAGAGGGAGCAGGCAAATACGTAACCTTATTCTTAACTTTGTCAAGCATATCTCCAACATAACGCGTTAATTTACACTAACATGGTGAATATTTAACTAAATTTATCCCAACCCTGTCTAATTATCATACAGAGCAGAGAAAGTATGCTAACGTAACAAAGTTCACAATTCAATAAAGCTAACATACGTAACATGAACTAAGAAATAATGTACAAAGACAAACCTATCCCATCTAACCCGATAATCTTAACATTACATAAGTTTTCCAACAACTTAACACAGTAAAGCCACTAACATGGTATGCAAAACGAAACCTAATCTTACTTTTTAAAGCATAACTCTAACATAGTTAACGTTCATCTACACGTGACAACAGTAACATTAAATAAAATGTTATCATAACTTGTCCGATTATCATACTGATCACAACGAATATACTCTAACATAATAGAGTTTCCCCATCAATAAAACTAACATAGCGTAAAATGAACTAAGAAAATAATGTACAAGAGACAAACTACACACTTACACCACAATAAACTGTTTAACATTAAACAAGTTCCTAACACTTAACACCAGTAAAGCACTAACATGGGTAATGCAAAACGTCAACTAATCATTACTTTTTCAACCGTATTCTCTAACTATTAACGTTATCTTACACTGACGACAGTAAACATTTAACTAAAATTTATCACAACATTGTTTAATTATACTGATCAACCGAATATACTCTAACGTAATAAAGTTTCACATCAATTAAAACTTACATAGCGTAACATGAAACTAAGGAAAATATGTCAAAGACAAGAAACACAACTTAGCACACGAATAAACTGTTTAACATTAACAAAGTTCCGACTGAGTTCTTTATATAACTTAAGCAGACGAATATATGCTACCTCCATGTCTTTCACATTATATAAAGCTAACATAGCATCATATGAATAGGAAAAATAAGTAACACGACAACCTAACACAACTTTACTCCCTAAAATAAACCTGTTAACATAACAAAGTGTCCACATTAACACCAGTAAAGTACCTACTTTACATACAAAACGTAAACTATTCATACTTTTTCAAGCATAATCTCTAAACATATTAACGTTAATCTTACATTGACACAGTAACATTTATCAAAAATGTTTCATAACCTTGTCCGATTATCATACAGACCAACGAATATATGCAAACGTAACAAAGTTTTTTAGACTTATCTCTTTTTAGACTCCGCCTCCTTTCAAAAAATATCAACTCTAAACATGAAAAATGATTTTACGCTTTAACTATTTGCCTAAAGTGATGCAATACTTATTATATTTGACCCTCAGGCAGAATACAAGCAATGGTAGCAGTCGCCATTTCGGTTTTACGATTAATATAATGAACATCGTTGGGAATCAACGCCAACTCCTCGTGAAGATATCAACAACAAAGCGTAGAGATGGCGGGGAAGATGTCTCGTATCAAACACTGCCGAAAAAAACTATCTACTGATAGAAATAAGTGTATAAACATCCATTAAATGTAATGAGATTCTTTCTTTCAACCAATCAGAAGAAAGTAAACAAGAATACGACGTACGATTGAACCATATCAGTTCAAAAGGGTATATATAATTCTCGTTCGACAACAACAACAACAACAACAACAATAACATAGTACAAAGATAATTTCTTTAGATACTAACCAACGAATATATGCTAACGCTAACATTGTTTTCACTTAATGAAAGCTACATAGCATTACCAGAACTAAGAAAATAATGTACAACGACGAATCTAACGCACAATTTAAGCACGAATAAACTGTTAACATTAACAAAGTTCCACAGCTTAACACCTGTAAAGTAACTGAACTTGCATACAAAACGTAACCTATCTATACTTTTTTACCAAAACATAATCTCTAACATATTAACGTTAATTTTATCATTGACACAGTAATATTTCACAAAAATTTATCATAACCTGTGTTTAATATCTCATACAGAGCAGCGAAAGTAAGCTATCGTAACAAAGTTTCCACATTATTAAAGCTAAACATAAACATAACGCTGAACTAAGATATGATGTACAACGACCAAACTTAAAACCACTTACGTACGAATAGAACCACTACATTAAACAAACTTCCGCACTTTAAAACAGCGTAAGTACTAACACATCGTACAAAACGTTACCTATTCAGACTTTTTCACTCATATTACTGATCAAATCAATGTGACTTTTACGTTAAATCGTAAATTTAACAAAATTTTCAGCAATAAACCTGTCTATAATCATCATACTGGACAAAGAATAATCATGCTAACGTAACAAATGTTTTACATCACTTTCGTAACATTTAACAAAAAATTAATCATAACCTCGTCTAAATATCATAATCCCCAGCGAATAATTGCACACATAACAAAGTTTTAACCAACCATAACAAAAAATAACAAAATTTATCCTGACATAAACAACATAATAATAAGTTCTTTGAATAAATATCACAGTAAACCGTAATATTTTACTGATTTAAGCAGATCAGTAAAGTCAGTAAATCAAACCACCCATCCCTGCAGTCCCCTACCGCGTCCCACCCCGCCTGTGATCTATTGAACTAATTGATTCAAGTCCTATTTTCGAGTATCATTTTTGGATAAACATAACATAAAATAAGTTTCTTTTCAGATACCTGACCTAGATATATGTCTTAACCAACACAGTTTCAGATCAATAAAATGAACTATATAACCGTAACTTAAGAAATAGTAATGTTACAAATGCAAACCTAACTAACCTCGCGTAATGAATAATCAGCTACATCCTGAAAAATTCCCTACTTATCAAAGTAAAGTAGCTAACAGGTCATACAATACTCGATATGTTCTCACTTTTCGTGCATATCAGCAACAGGTAAAGCAGTATTATCTAAACAAACTCCCTTAACAAAGTGACCAAATCTATCAAAGATAACCAAACATCTTGAACTAATAATTTGACCAACTATCGTTCACAAATGTGTCACACGTTTGCGAGTACTAACATCATCTGACCTATGAATAAACGTTAGACATTAGCAAAATTCTAAGGGCAAACCTAACATTACTCAACAAAAACTTAACCTAGACTCACGTTTCTAACACATCATCGTCAGTTAACACAGTAATATCTTACAAAAACTCATCATTTCTCTAACAAATCAGCTTTAATTTCACATGGTGCTAGTAATATTTAACATAACCGTACCTAACCATAATAAATCAGTTTTCATTAACAAGAGTATCTACAGCAAACACATTCTTCCAAGAGAAACCCCAGGGGATGCGCCCCTTGAAAAGGGTGTGCATCCTGCGAGGGGGATCACCCCGAGGGGGGGGGGGGGGGTGGTAAGCGGGCTTTGGGCCTCAGCCAAAGGGCTGAGGCCTTACCCCTCCGAAGGAGGGGTAAAGCCTGCGGTGCGGTGCGGTGCGGTACAGAGATGGACCCGAGAGCTGAGCTGAAGTCGGCTCGAAATTGAGATCACTTCGCGATCTCAATTTCTTCGAAGTAATAATAATATAAATAATAATTAATAATAATAATAATAATAATAATTAATACAAATAATTACAAACACAGACAGACCAGACAAACACAGACCTTCGGTCTGTGTCTGTCGGTCAGAACAGACCGGTCTGTCTGACCTCCAAATGGTCGTTTTAGGCCTAATGTCGAATTTCAGCCGCCACAGGGCGTAGAAGCGCAATATCAGCGTTCACCCTCGGGGGACCCCTCTATATACATCCCACGACTGTGAAATTTCGTGTTGTGATTCAGTTTTATCAACATAAAATAACCCTATACCCAATGTTTCAACCTATATCTCTATTCCTTCATATCGAAACGGTGGCATCAGCGAACTGTAGGAATACTATATATAGTTATTAATATATAATAAAGATTAGTATATATATATATATATATATATATATATAGTATATATAATATATATATAGTATATATTATAAGTATATATATATATATATATATATTATATATATATATAATATATAGTCTATATATATATATAATATATATATAAAGGGGGAGGAGCCTGGTGTTTGTGCTAGTAGTTATCCCTTCTTCTCTTCTTCTTGCTCCTTCCGCTTTCTATGGGTAGTTGTTTGAATTCTCTGAGACTTTCTCTGTAGTAGGATATTAAAATTTTTTTGGTTTGAATTTTTAACTGAATATTTATTTAGTCAGCATTCCGAACTTTATTCAAAAATGGTTGCAGATGCTTTAACAGTTATTAAGAAAGAATTTTTATTAATAAAAAATGTTTATATTCTAAGACCTTGTTGCTTTAAGGTCAAGCGCCGGGTAGTTTTGCCAATGAAATCAACTTTTGGAGGGAAGAAAATCAGATTTTAGCGCGAACTCATTTTGACAAAAAAGTCTAATATAATATACCAAATAGTTTAAAGAAAAAAAACTTTTATATTGTAATAAACAAACTAATATTATACTTAACATATATCACAAAATAAATTATATTTAACAGAAATCAAAGGGATAATTTATAATTTAAGCATGGAAAAAGTATTTTTAGATACAATAGGTTTACATAATTTCTTTGCTCTCACGTTTTCTTTAAACTTTATTTAGAGAAAATTGTCAAATATTTTATGATCATCTTCAAAACATTTTTATTTTTAACATATATGAGTACTACATATCATTTCCGCCAAACTTTTTGTATTGTGGGCACTATGGGCACTATATATCACTTTCGCCCCTAAAAGTAGAGCGTATTTTTAACTAATTAATTTTGTTATTTACAGATATATATTTTTTTTCATATGCCGCTTTGATCCTGTCGCTCAGTAGATGATTGGTGCTTCAATCGAATTCCGCATCATCACTCCGTTGAGGCACCATCTGTGAGATGAATTACGCAGCCGGTAAAGGAACATCGGCGAAAGGCGAATTACCTGTCGTAAAGAACGCATCTGTGAAGGCGAATCTCAGCTGGTAAAGGAACTCTGTGAATCGATCGAACCAGCCGGTAAGGGAACCAACTGCGAACAGGCGACTTTTAACCAGCCGATGTTGAAACTCGTCAACGAAGATGTCTGAACTTGTGTTGATCTGCTCTTTCTGGTGCGATGTTTGAAGAATTATGAATCCCAAGAAGAATACAAGCCTGAATGAAAGATCACAGTGACAGTTTGTAATGAGATCCTCCATTGTACTAGACTGTCACTATATTGAAATTTATTCCTCTCCATTTTCTAAGAAAACCATATGCATTAGTAACAGTGGTATGTATTTGCATTGTAATGGTACGTAACTACTAAATATATATTGATTGGTGATACCTTCTTCAAGGTTACCCCCATCACAATACAGTAGCAGTAGTATGAGGGTGGCAATCGATTGAGACGTATTACTCATGGATGAAAACTTTCCCTATTTGAACCAGAAGCGTGAAGAAGACAAAAAGGATTCCTGTTTGAACTATATATATATATAATATATATATATATATTATTATATATATTATATAGTATTAATATTATATATATAGTATATATATATATATATATATATATAGATGAAAAGGAAGACAAACACTACGTTAATAGTGTTAATTAGTAAATGTACTGTATATCAAAAGCGAAAGTTTAAGTAAAAATAAAAAAAATTTAGGGGTGAAGGTAGAAGTTATCAAACTGGTTAATTTTTTTTTTTTGTTGTTGATTTTGTTGCGAACTACTTTGTTGCGCATTTATTGGAATTCATAAAATATTATTAGAAAGTAGGTGCGTGATGCGTTCAGTATGAATTTGGAAGAGATAGGGAGGGCCATGCTTCCGGTAAACTGTTGAAGGATATTTGTTAATGGGTGAAGTGATGTAGAGTTACCTGCGTGTTGCAATGTAAAAAATAATATTCTTAATTAATAATTTGGCAAAAAAAATTACACAAACGTGGAATGTAGAGTAAACCTAACCTAACATAAGTAACGTAACCTAACGTAACTAACCTCTACCTAACCTCAATTTCGCGCCTGACATCTATTGTATGTATCATAGAGGGTATCTGCGAAGAAAAAATTTCATCGACCTCCCGTTGTGTGGTCCGTTAAGTAACTTGGTCCTATATATATATAGTAATATATATATATATATAGATATTATAATATTATATATATATAATATTATATATATATATATATATAATATATATATATATATATTATATATATAAATATATATGAGAGCAGAGAGAGAGAGAGAGAGAATTTAATAACGTTATGTACATCTGTAGGATTCCTTGCGTGCATGCGGACTACAAAACCATTAATAATTTTTTTATTTCAGCGTGTGAATTTATTACTAAACTGAATAAATAAAATTAATTAAAATGTATACACT
>JABUQX010097609.1:0-34134 GCA_015478945.1 Trachelipus rathkii | reverse complement strand
GTCAAATATCTATAGATTAATTTTTCTACTAAGAAATAAAATATTTTAGGTTGAAGATGGGCAATAGTTCTATGAATCCTTCTTCTGTGACTGTAAATGCTGCTTTACTCAATTGCGAGTAAAATTCAGTTATTTCTTCATTAGGGATCATTGAATGCAAATCTTTTTTGGGAGAAACTCTCCTCAAAACTAACTTATTTTCACGGCTTGGATCTATTGCTTTTTTGTGGTTTCTCCCGTGTTCTAGAAAATACAAGACTCTCCCTTTCACTAATTAAAATTTTGGACTTCCAGATATATTCTCTTCAATGATTATTTTCCATATGTTCATGAATTAGCGTTGTACTATCTTGAAATCGTTGAAAGTTTTTATAAAATATTTTTATTTATATTTCTTTATAGTTAAAAGAAAGTTCATAAGAAATTTCCGTTCCGGCCGGAATTCGGCCGCGAATGTTTTTTGTGATTCCGGCTAATTCCGGTTCTGGCCGGAAATTTGAAAATTTCAGTTCCGTACACCCCTAATATATATATATATATATATATATATATATATATATATATATATAAATAATATACTCTCTAATTATCATATTATATATAATATATATATATATATATATATATAAATATAATATATATATATATATAATATATATATATTATATGATATATATATATTATATATATATAATAAATTGATTTATTATATACGAGGGTGTCTCACGGAGTTATGTATATTGCAGCGGTTTATCACCGTGACGGGAGTGTAAGTATGGAAATGTGTAGAAAAATATAAGTTCGATTATTTTATTCATAAGGAGGATGGGATATGTTACGTTCGTGTCTGCGCACGCGCAATACTACGAAAACCGCGCATAAACATGCGATGGGCGATTGGATTATATATTTTTTATGGGTTCTTTGAATATGCACATAAAATTGAGTGGGCTCTTCCTCCCGACATTTTTTTTATACGGTCTTTGTTTCCACGCAATTGATACCAGTAAACGCCGTCAATGTTACCAAACGAATAGTTTTAAACGTGAATGTGAAAAGGTTGAATAAAAATGGAATGGTAATCAAGACAGCTCATAATATCGAAACATGTAATGTAATAACGTTGTTAATAGTATCATAACAAATTTACAACCATGAATCTTATCCACAGCATTGCAAGAAGGGAGAAAGAACGTCAGGTGTTATAACTTGTACACACAGTATTTACAAATGTTGTTCGAAGACGCTTCCATCCACGCGAATACATGCCTCAGCCCTCTGGCGCCAGGTTTCATTGCATTCCAATGACAGTGACGCCGGGTTGATTCCCGTACATGCGTTGGTTATTCGACGGCGAAGATCATCGGGCGAGGTTACTGGGTTATTAAACTCCAGCGTTAGCACGGTATGTTCTGCAGATACCCGCCACAGAAAGGAGATCCAGTGTTGGTGTTAAGTCGGTGAACGTGTAGGCCAGTGAAACATGGACCAGATCTTAATAAAGATCCATCTTCACGGAAGGTTCTGTCGAGGTAGGTCGACCACTATAGCTGCTTTATGTGCTGGGCACCCGATCATGTTTAGTAATTATATCTTTCGTTGTGTGCTTAAAGGGATATCACTCCAGGATGTCAACAAGGACGATCTGCAGGAAATGGAGGTAACGCTGTCCTGTCAAATTTCCCTAGAAGAACTAAGGCCCGATAATCCTACTATTGAGGATACCACACCAAACGTTGACTGAGTATGAGACCTGGTGATGGCTAGTGAATATTATATGGGGGTTTGTTTCCGTCCAATGTCTGACGTTCCACCTGTTATACATACCGTTATTGGTAAAGCCAGATTCATTGGTCCATAAAATATTTTCAATAAGTCCGGTACATCCATTAGAAGGCAATCAATGACAGCTAGGAATCCAAGCCGCCCTTTTTGGTCTCCACGATGCAAACCATGCACAATGCATGGCCTATTTGGATACATGTTGCATGCAACACGAATCCTTCATATGGCTTCCTTCGATTTTCCCAAGACTGAACTAGCCTGCCGTAATGAGGACGTTGGATTTTCATGGGTGTATAGCAGAACGTCCAGTTCGACGTCGAATGTATGGACACGAACCCCCTCCCGAATGTGATGAGGGGTTTGAACTATCGACCCTGCACCTTGAAACCGTCTGTAAACTCTATGGAATGCCATGTGGCTCGGCGGTCGTCGATGTGGATAACGTTGTCCATATTCTGCAGCAGCTCTGCGATCATTCCTGTTTTGCGTAATATACACCTCCAACAATGTCACGCTTTTCGTCCTGCGTATACTGTCACGTGGCATGCTCCAAATGTATGGCTGCTGGACTAAGGCAAACCACTCGTGAAGTTATAAGTTTCACTACACTTTATTACGCATAATTTGTAGGTTATAGACATAACCGCCATATGATAGTGTTAGTTGTTTGTACACATTCACAGGGCCGTATTTGTTTAGATCTAACATGAATACATATCAATGTAATCTAAAGGGTATGCATTAGTATTTTAATTTAATTCCTTTGTTAGCTGTATCGATATTTTTAAATACTATTGGATATGCTTATGATTTTAAACCTAATTATTTCATTATTGACAGTTCGGCCTTTTGTAGGACATGATGTCTACGGAGGGACGTCTAGTTGTTTTGGTACATGCTGGAACGAACCAACCGTATCAAATAATTCGAGAGGAAGAGCCCAGAATCATTGTTTATGTGCATTCACAGAAGCCATAAAAAATATATCAGTGCCATTCGACATTTCTCATGTTTCGTGCGCCGGTTTCTGTATTTGCGCGTTGCGCAGACACCAACTAAACAGTTTCCCATCTCCTTAATGAATTGAAATAATACGAACTTATATTCTTTTTACACATTTCCATACGTTAAAACATCCTGACGTGTGATAAAACCGCTGCACATGACATAACTCGTGAGACACCCCTATATATATATATATATATATATATATTATATATATATATATAGATAAATATATATTATATATATACTATATATATATATATATATAGGGATGTTACTTGATACTGAAAAAGCCGAATACCGAATATTTGGCTAAAAGTATTCGGCCGAATTACGAATATTCAGCCGAATAAATCACTTCGATATTCGGCCGAATAGTTATTCAAAGTTCGGTCAATCCATTAGGGAAAAATAAGAAAACTTACACTGGCAACAAAAAAGGGTGAAATTTTTTCTTGGATGGACTTTTTGTAGCAGATATATAGTGATTCGGAGGGTGCTGATTTCATATATATTCTCGGATTTGTGGAATCAATCCTGTTTTCGTGCAATCTTGGGATCTCTATTTTTGCATATTCCCTAGGAATGACACAAAATTCACGTGCGCACTACGTAGGCTGTATAGGCGTTACCAGACGTTACCATCCGCATATATCTACAGTAGCAGGAAGTTTACTGCGGTGTATTCGGGAAGCATGTGGTAACTGTAGTACGTCTACATGTATGGATGCTAAAATGACCTGGATGAGGTCTATCATCCATCTGAAATGATAGTCGGATGATCCGTTCATTGTTCACCAGGGCTGACTGAACGATCTTTGTATGGCAGTTGTGTATTTCCCAAAGTTGTCCTGAGCGTTGGCTTTGAGGCTTGCATGAAAAATGACTTAATGGACCATGGACAAGAGTAAACATTTTATCGGTAACAGAGAAGCAGAGCTGCGGAGGATCTTTCCAGTCAGATGGTAACCTTGTGATTGCAGTGAAGTTTTGCAGGCCTACTACTCGCTATGGGAATCCCAGCATACGATGCAAGTGAGTGGCGACTGTTTATTGACACTTCCAAGAGCAGTTTAAAGTGTGTGTTGTTCCACAACGGCAACAGGTATACTTCGGTTCCAGTAGGGTACTTGGTACGGATGAGAGAGGAGTATGCAAAATCAAGACAGTTTGGAGAGGCTACAAAATCAGGTACATGGATGGTAATATGCGTCGACCTCAAAATGGTAAACATTTTGCTGGGTCAGCAAGGCAGGTTTCACCAAATATCCCTGCTTCATGTGCTATTGGAACAGCCGGGAGGAAAGGATCACTGGACAAAAGAGAATGGCCACCGAGGGAAAACTTGAGACAAGTGACAGGAACATCGTACGTGAACCACTTGTACAGAGTGTAGAAAACATCATCTTACCTCCACTTACCAATAAAACTTTGGTTGATGAAACCAATTTGTGAAGGCCGCCTGGCCATGATGGTGAAATGCTCGCTATATATTGCCTCAACGGTTTCCTTGGTCTGGTGACGAGAAGAAAAAAAGAAAAATATTTGATGACTCACAAATACGGACACTCCTCCGTGATTCTCCTTTGCTACAACAATGGACTGTGTTAGAGGCAGAGCGTGGAGCTTTTCCAGATGTAGCACAGAATTTTCTGGGAAAAGGAAGCCGAGAACCACTAACATTGTACAGGGACTGCTAGACAGTTTTTCATTCTCATGGATGTAGAATGAGTATAAAGTTGCACTACTTAACATTCTTCACTAAAAATTTTCGGAGAAGCTAGGCCGATGTTAGTGATGAGGGCAGGTGAACCTTCCAATCAAGAATCTAAGTTCATGAAGGACGTTACCAGGGCAAGTGGTATATCAATATGATGGCCGACTATTTTTGGAGCTTGATGAGGGATATTCGCAGTCTTATGCACAGTTTAGATCGTCTATGACGGGAAAGTTGACTACCATCGTAGTATGTTTTACATTACATAAAACCCTTCCTTCTATTACGATTTCATTGTTGTCCCATATTGCTCTTTATTCATAGTTGTATATATGTTTAACATATAGCTATCAAAGACATGTATCATATCATTGCCGATTTGTTCTCTCCCTTCACTTTTATATAATACAATTTATGTGACATCAGTTGTAACATAAAAATACGATAACGCTAAGAACTCGGAATACATTAATATACTTATGATATTACTCAGTTTCGAACCCAATTCATATTTATAATACGATAATATTATTGCTGTATAATATATACAATTAATTAAGCAAAATATAATACGATAATTATTGTAGTTATTACTATAATATCATATTAAAGTATTATAAATTAAAATATACTCACTTAATTAATACTCTCGTCAGTTGATTCTTTTTAGTGAGATGTTGAACAATCCGATAATATATTGGACTGAGGATTTTAATTGATCCTTCTTATTTCCTCTCGGTGAATCCCTGACTAGACGTCGCCAAGAGCTTCTAAACAAACTCATCTGGAGGAAATTTCATATTCGCTTAAAAGGTGGAGATCTCTCTCGCTCAAGGTTTGTTATACCTAGGAACAAACGGGTTAGCTGTATCTGGCTCATTTCTATATTCCCATATTAGATTTACACTTTGAATGTCAACAGGTATATTCCACAAATTTATTTGAGAACCGGATGAAGATATCTACTGAAGATTTAGTTATAACTTAGCAGACAAAACGTGGTTAACAACGAATTCAATCAATGACGAACATGAACAAGTTCCACCTATAATAAGGAATAAAAAATAGTTTTATTTCTCGTTTATAACAGAAATTAAAAGATTTGAGAAATTTGCTGATAAGCATTGTGTGTCATTGGAAGCCTTCCTTCCTAATGTAGTTTGTGCGGAACTAGTGAGAGATATGCGAAGTTACTGTCCTGTCTCTGCTTTAGTTCCCGACGTGGAGAGACCTCTGTGATTTAATACCAGGTAGCTGCTCAAGAGAACACCTCCTCAAACTCTAGTGAAGACTGACGTCATAGATTATAAAAGTTATTATTTTGCCCCAGTGGATTATTGATATTTATTTATTAGTCAAGTTCTTCTGTTTCGTCAAATAATGATCTTCTCAGCTTCAATAGGTATGGCTCTTCCTTCAGCCCTTATATTTTCTATTTCGCATTTATTTGCAAAGCGACTTGAACAGCTTTATATATGTAATAATAATATAAGTTAGAGAACTAATAGTCTTCCGTCCAAATTGCAACCACACAGTCGTGAGATTAGATTATATGGTCAGACATGTAGTTATAGTCTGATGCCTGAAATTGTAGCATAAATTTTGGATTGTCACGTTGCAAGGTAGTGGGGGGGGGAGGGGTAGGGTAAGAAAAAAGAATTAGCGTAGTGCCGGCAAATATCTCCTATTGCCGAGGGACTATAAATATCGTAATCTCTTCGTAGGATCTGTGGTCACCTCTTGATTAAGTCCCTAATGCATCAGTTTAAGTTCATGGCGTATATTATGTCTTGGTATGACTCTATTCATGTGTCTTCATTGCATTATATATATTATTATCCTATATTTTCAGTAATAAAAATAGTAATTATAAATAATTACATTTCGTGTGTGCTGAAACAACAATAGAGTAGAGATATGTAAAATACAACAGCAAATAATATATTAATTATATTATAACTTAATTGAATATTCAGAACTCTTTGTTTAAAGGTTTTTCGAGTTATACTTAGGTACTCCTTAAATAAAGAATTTTGAAAATTTTCAACATCGTATTGTTTATTAGCCATATGTTAAAATTGACTCTCTCGATTTTATAATAATAATTCTTTAAAATTATTAGCACTTTGCGAATAGTAGGAATAAAAAGGTATGTATGTTAAAGGAGTCAAAGAGCCCACATGTGCTTAAGATAAACGAGACTGAATAGTAAAAGCATATACTCGCCCCCCACTGTGTTTGCCAGATTAATCTTCCAGCGTCACGAGTAGTCTTTATGTCCCGAGCAGCCGCCCTATTCATTCTCAAAAATAAAAAGTTTTACGATAACCTAAGGAATTACTCATAGTAAAAAAGAGAAAAAGGCGTAAAGAAAAGGTTGAGTTTCCACTGCAAGTATAACAGCTCTGTTACTGGAAGAACTCTCGTCACAAATTTTCGGAAGAACTCTCGTCACAAATTTTCGGAACACTTGGAAGAGAACGAGAGCCTTCTAGAGAAGAAAGGATTTTCTTAGGTGTGTCATAAGAAACCTTCCTTATCTCTCATCAAGCGTTAAAAGGTAACTAGCATTAATTGGTAGCAGACGACGTATTGTTGTATATGCCTATTTAGGAAACGCTCGCTTAACGTGCTACGACAATGACCTAAAAGTGCCAATTTGCCTCAATTGTCATTCAGAAGTTGAAATCTGTTGAATTGATCCATCATGATCCGGATGGAGGTATCGATCCACATACTTAGTGGAAAAAGAAAGTCAGACAGTGAGATCATTCGTCACAGACGGTATAGGGCCCATTCCCCATTCACACAAATCACCACTAAGTGGAATACCGAGCAAACCAGTCAGTATCCTAGCAAAGTAATTCAATACTGAAAGAGAGATCGACCTTTGCCACGGTCCTCGGAAACATAACCCACAGTGGTTGATGAGACCATGAGAGTCACGAGCCGTGGTGCAAAGGGGTTATGATTGCAAGCAGAGATAAAGGATCCTGAAATGAGAAAATACGATGAACCAGCGTTGCATAGCCATTCATTGACAATGGCTAGGAAAATCAGGAACCGTGATACCACGCGGGGAAGAGAATATAGATAGTTGCCAGCACATGGTGAGCCACCAAGAGGTGCAGTTGTTGAGAAGAAATTTGAGATAAGGCTCATTGTGCAACTGCCCCATAAGTTCATCGATATTACGGAGATTCGGATGGTGTTGTGCACAGATGTCTCACAGGTATGACCCCCCAAAGAGTACCGACCGGCCTGAGATGTCTAAACGGTAGAAGTATATAAACATATAGTTGCTCCCCAAATCAATGCTATCCGAACTATGGTTGTTAGTGCAAAATTACTCAGCTTTTTCACTATTTATGTGGTTAAATTAAGCCTATATTAAAGAGGCAAAAGCTTCAGAGAATTTAAGAATATACTGCACGTCCGTTGAAGAAAGAGCCCTTATAAAACAAGAATACACTGCGTTAGGTATACACACAAAAGAGCCAGTTCAATGACGATTCATGAGAGTGTGAATTAATATCTAATATAGTGCTGTATCTCCACTTTTCTCTACGATAACTGCTGTTGCTCGAGTTGTCTGGCTAATTTTTCACGGCAGAGGGCCATTGATATTCAGATATTCCGCAAATACAAGTAATAAAAATGATGTATAAGATCGGTCTGAAATTGCCTATGGTACGCATGGAGCGAACGAAATAAATATTTTGAGAAACGATTTTCGAAGAAGCTTTAGCTCAGTGAACTCGGACTTCTGCATGACGATTTGATGTGGCAGCGACGTTATATGGATTGGGGTTAATAGGGAGATTTTAGGAGAGTTCTCCCTTATTAGGATTGTTTTTTCTTTCCCCCTCTTAATTGCATTTTGTTAAAACCCAATGGATATAGAATTTATAAAGAAAATACTTTTGGTGGTGGGCGTCCATGTGCGTGACAACGGAATATAATAGAAATATAATGGAATAAGGTAACTCACAAGAAACCAGACAAAAGGTTGAGGAGTGAGAGGGATAGTGAACGCAGCGTTGCAGATGTAAGCCATATACCTCGCCGCGCTCACTCCACAGATTTGCTACTCCTCAGATGTAGCCGGGAATGATTAGATATAGTATGTATTAGTGGTTGACTGCCAGAGATACAAGTAAGAATAGCACTCCAGACAACCAAAACTAAGAGTCAAGCTTTAGTCTGTGCTACCAGGTAATATACAAACACTTTAGATAACGAACACAATATAGATCACAATCAAGAGAATAACTAGATCTCACAAGGCAATCGATCCGCAGTACGTATTTCAATGCAGCCCATACATTCCCTATTCTATTTCCAAGATTGGGTAATCTACCAAACAGAAGGGGAAAGGGGACATTACCGGAATTACAATTAAGAGTAATAGGAAAAACAGAAGAGGGGGCCAACAAATAATACCTCAAATGGCTAAGATCAGCTAAGAATAGCGCAAAACTCCGTGTCACACACGGATTTCCATCTGGCACAGCATGTGAGGCAGAAAAGGCGGTATCGACACTTATGAGTGTGCGCTTACGTAGCTATGTGACGTGCGAGCGCCGCAAAGATGTATGTATACTGTCGCGCAAAACGAGGTCTACTGTGTTGAGTGAGTTGCTATCTGAATGGCAAATGGTTGTTTGATAGAGAGTGAATAAGGTGGTCATTTGGTAGTGAGATTTGGCCCCAAATGGGATAAGGAATCTAAGCTGCGGCAGCCTCGGGCCACATAGTAGTCCCACCTCAGTTGTCGGAAGAACATTTAGGTTAAAGATTGCCCTCAGGGCCAAGAGGGAAAATGGGGGAGAGTCTCTGGCACGGAAGACCTCATGTCAAGAAGCACCACACCAAGTTAGGAAAATAGAAAACAAGGCATAAGTAATAAATGAAGGCTCAGTTGAAGACTAGGCCTGGGAGAGGTCTCAGATTTTCCAAGAAATATCCATCGACAGCACCACTCAATTGGTACAAACGCACTGAGCCTAAGAGAAGGACACTAACAGAATCCACAAAGAGGAAGTTAAATAAAAGGAATAGTGAAAAGACGCCCCAAGGATGTTACAATGAATTGATAGATCAGCGCAACAAAGACAGAAAACAAAAGAGGAAGAGAAATGATGACGAAGAATTGATGTCCTGGGCAATGATAACTTCACATAATAAAGCCTCCTGAGAAAACAGTAAATTTGCATAGTGACCCTAGTGGATTCAAACACACCATGGAGCCATTAACAGCCATTTAGTAATAGACACCGCGACGGAGTCGAGGTCTTATTTAGCTAGTTAAAGAATTTCCATCTATTAGATCAAGGGAAAAGAGCCCTAATTTTGGCCTACCGCATTATCGGGAAATTACAGGAATTGGGATGTCTAGATTTCCTGTCCTTGGAAGTTAGTAATAGCGTTGAAGTTGGTCTAACAACCTTATTCTCCTGAACCCCGGGTGCGTTTTGCTCTTGCAAGGGTGGAGTAGCGACTGATCTAATGCTGAAATGCTGACTACATTTAAAGAAAATTTTGGGTTTGGAATTCCTAAAGTCTTAAGAAACAGCTCGATTGCCGGAAGCTGCTATTCGATAGAGATGTTAGGCTGATTAGACGCGCGAAAATTTTTCTTTAGCAGACCGTCCGGTGGACGTTAAGGGCAGGTAGCAACCCAAGGAAGAGACTCTCGCATGCCTCAGATGGAAGTCCGATAATATAGGAACTGTCGAACGATTTGCCATGCCATTGGTTGGATCGAATATGAGGTGCGTGGCCAAAGAGAGTCTGCCCGTGGAAAGCAACGGGTGATGTGAGTGGAGAGCCCAAGTCCAGGAGTACCAGAAATACAATAAATTACGATCCACTGCTTTTAGTTAGTTTTAACGGGCAATTAGAGCCTTTTATAGTGAAGAATGAGTAGGAAAGTCCAGTAAGGTTAGAAAGAAAGTAACAATATGTTCATAGGCACAGTTTTAAGGTAAGTAGGTAATAGCAAGTAGGATTAGGGATTAGGATAGGGGTAAGTCAGGAACCAAATAAATAAATGTGATGCGAGTAAGAGATAAATGAACCAAGGTCCAAATGAATACACTGAGTGACCACCGGAAAATTTTGGGTGAGGCGTTTCGACTGGGCGATAGAGCTCGACGGGTATAACACTAGAACAAGAGAAAAAGTAATTCTAAACCATCACAAGAAATATGGACCAATCTGATCTCGGTTCTCGCGAGGAACTATGATGTGGTGCACTGATGGTATTAAGCCCATAAAATAGAAACACTACTGAGGATCCTGTGCATGCCAGTCAGGACGATTCACAAGGTCCATTCTCAGAGAAATAGAAGCGACATCCCTGTAAAAAGTTGAAGAGGAGGGAATCATCCATCGAGCAACCTCCGTATTCAGCCCAAGTGGGTGCGATAGAAGAAGGATGGTCAATCAGATTGTGCTATAGATTCAGAGAACTAAATACAAATCACCAAAGGAGATAGCTTTCCAATTCGTACATACTGCATTGGACATGCTATGGTTTAGTTTAATAAGGATATGAAATATTTAATTACCACGTTAGATTCATTGCATCCCAGGAATGAGCTAAACAGGTAGTGAGAGTGGAGGAGACTAAGTATTGAAAAAGACAAGCTTTTACCACTCCCTTGTCTCACTGGGAGTTTTTGAGGATGCCGTTTGGTGTAAAGAATGGACCGGCCACTTTCCAACGTGGATGAGATATTGGCTGTGCACAATAATTCCATGGAAACGAAATGCAATGGTATATCTGGATGATTCCTTGATCCTCAGTGAAACATTTTGAAGAACATCTGTGAAGTCCTCGAAAGTTTATCGCATTTAAAGAAACAGGTTCAAAATCATAACCAGCGAAGACATTTCTCCTTAGGAAAGAAGTACAGTACTTAGGACACAAGGTTTCAGAAGGGCATGGTCCCACTGGATTCGAATTTGCAAGGCATCATGCAATTCCAGTCGACGGACCGTCTAAGTTGAGCAGTTTCTGGCATGCAGTGAACTTTTACAGCGCCACATAGCGCATTGATCAGAGATTGCAAACCCCTTTTCGAGCTATTGAGTGCTAAAACCTTGAAATGGACGGAATCATGTCAAAAGGCTTTCGAAGCTCTAAAACAAGAATTAATATCACCACAGGTCCTATCGTATCCCGATCGTTCAGAACAAGCGAAGCCTTTATTGTTATATGTGGATGCCTCTGATATCGGGGCAGGAGCGTGTCTGTCCCCAGACCCAATCTGATGTGGAACGCCCTATAGCTTATATCTCCACGACTTAATAAGCAGACAGCGCTATTAGCACAAAACTGAGAAAAGGTAGCCGCCATACGAGGGCTGGGTGAGGGCTTTGAAACCTTTTCTTTATGGAATCAAAGTAGTTATTTTTACTGACCATCAACCATTGCTATTTCTACATAGTATGCCATTGGTGAATGCTCGGGTAGCCCGCACTTTGGAAGAAATAAATGACATCGATTACGAGTTGAGATACATCCCAGGGAAAGAAAATAAAGTAGCTGATGCGTTGTCACGATCACCAATGGGAGGAGCCTTGGTGGAGTCCGAAGAAATTCTTTCAATTACCATCCCTGGAGGATTTTCTGAAGTAAAGATTCCTGGTGGGGGTGATTCGCTTTTTCAAGCATTGTCGATGGCGTTGTATCTATGGGGTCCTTGGAATCCATCATTAAAATATAGACAGGTAGCGAACAAATTGTACCAAGCAGAATGATCGCAATCCCAAATGAACAAGCCTATGGGTTTACCCTACGGTGTACAGTATAATACATGAAAAAAAAGACCCATATTAACAAAGCAGGACTTACATTTTAATATGAACACAAACAATGTGCTGGATCTCAGTTTCCCTAATCTTAACAAATCTCAAGGCAATTAGGTAGTTTACACCAGTACCAATCATTCTGCATTAGTATCTTAGTTATATCTATGAGATATACTCAGACCATTGAAGTTTGGAATAGGATCAGAGAAAGATATTTGTCAATCTGTTGTGTGTGGGAGGGTTCATTATAATCTTAGTACCCCTGCGGCTACCTATATAATGTTTCTGGCGGGCATGAAAAGAAACAGGGAAGCGTAACAATGTAATGTCAAGGGTTTAGGAGTGTGGGATGCTGTTAGATGAATCACATGGAGGAGGGCAAGTGCTTCCCCTAATAAATGGTCAACGGACCGGTTCTGTCAATATAGCAAAAATCATACCAAATTCTCCAATAAATAACAGCTCAATGGTGGAGAAGAAGGTGGTTAAAATGAAACTCCGGATCCCCGGATACACCACATCGTAATGGATGCAGAGGGGATTTATAAGTGGATCTCTTTTAGAATTGTAATACATGCGTGTTAACTTATCTATTGCTCTCTGAACATACAGTATTCTCAACTGGTTGAGGAGCCGTTTAAAAGTAGCCTCTCGGAATTTTGCGCATTATACTGGAGCTATGTGAATCATGTGCACGAGTAGGAAGGTTAATAATTTATATACAGAAACGGATATCTATTATATAGGAATTTTGCTACTGAGCGAATTTGCGTCTAATAGTTCCGCCAAACATGAGTTTAACACAGGTGGCTATATTCTAAAACACACTGGACTGTTTGCTCACAATGGAAACTAATTTGCATATTCTGCTATATAACTTGTAGTATAAATTCATCCAAAATAAGCAGTCACACTCTGTTCAGATCATACACAACCATCGTGTTACATAATGCAGCGTTTTAGATCGTCTAACATACTGTATGCCTGCACGCTACACTAAAATAGTAACTTCACAGACTCATTTGAAATATTAGTACGATGGACTATATTTTATCTCAGTGTTACATTCGTATATCCGGAATTTTTTAAATAGGAGATAAAGAATGATGAATAGCTCCCGAAGATAAAGTCTCGAAAAATTTGCAGACGCTTTTCCCCCCCCACTACACACGAAAACAATGATTAGTATATCACGTTACGTATCTTCATGTCGCAATATAACCACGATGGTGGTCGATTTCGCGAGACCGATTAGTCTTAATATAATACAATAAGCCCCAAAGTATAATAAAATGCCGAAACACAGAAAAAACTGTAACTAATTTATAACCTTGCGAAGACATAATGAACAGAGACTTGCTAAAAAAACTCCACTTGCGGGCAAAAAAATAACTTTATCTATGTGACGTCAAGTCTTCTAGAGTTGGGTGTTCCTCATCAGACTCCTGTTAGAAGCTCTCCACGCTCGGAACCTAAAAGCAGGAGACAGAATTTAACTTTGCCGATTCCCTCACTAGATGCCACAAATAATGCCCATTTTTTACTCTATTCATTAGAACCCCATGATAAATAAAAAAAAATTAAACTATTACCCTTTTATAAGAGGGTGGAACGGCTTGTCGTTCTTTCGTTGACAGTTCTCTTTAATCTGAGATATCCTTCCGGTTCTTCCAAAAATTTGTGGAATACCGTTGACCAAATTTAAATCTATATGGAAAAACTTGACAAAATCTCCAACCCTTTTTTAAGGTATAAACCTGACAAAATCTCCAACCTTTTTAAGGTATAATCTCCTCCAGATGATTTATTTATGAATCTTCAGGTCTGTGGGAAGGAGAGAAATAAGAAGGATAATTAAATCCGTCTCATTCCTCCCCACCCGTCAATCCTTGTATTGACGCCTTAAAGCAAATGTGCTACTCCACACCAAAACAAAACAAAAACATTACTTTCTTCTTCTTTTTGAAATCCCTTTCTTTTGAGGTACCATTCCTATACCTCTTCTCTTGGTTATATAATTTCTAAAAAAAATTCTTTCTACTCTTCTCTCAAGTCTTATGAGTATATTAAAAATCCAAAACGAAACTGTTCTTTCAAAAAAAATCAAAATAAAAATAACTTTCATTAAAAATCATCATTACTCCCCATCTACTGATCGCACAGCTGGCGAACCCGCTCTTTTATTTCGTCCAGTGACATTTCCTGTCCAAAAGCCAATAAATACCCCTGCATACTCTGAATACATCTTAACAATCATCCCAATCAGCTGTGATGACCTTCACTGTGGACTATTTGGATGAATCCGCTATTGCACCCGCACCAGTTCCTTCTGGTATTGCTGACCATCTTCTCCGCACACCTACTACGCCTCTGTGTTTTACTATGCGGCCAGATCTTCATACAGATCTATCCGAATTGTTAGGATGTTGCATGTGCGACGTCGGACTTCCACGCGAGGTTCCTCCGCACATCAATATAGGATGCGTGGTTCACTGATGCATGCAACGGACTCCCCAAAGACTGAGCGCCAATTAACCTGGTTTGTCAGTCATCTCGGCACTACAACTTCTCTCATACCTCTATTCCGGTCGACCACCGCTGTTTACGCGTCCACTCGTCTACCTTACTGCTACCTCTTTTCTACCTCTTGCACTGCTGCCTCTAGTGGAACCTGCCTACTTTCTAGAAGTCCTACCAGCTGCACACGCAACATAATTCCTTGTGAGACGTAAGCATACCTTTCTACGCAAATTTTATGGCGTCTAGGGGAAGGCAGCAGCGTGCCTTCCATAGATGAAATGAGAGCGGTACTAACTGTATGAAAGCAGTGCTCTACGACATGGCGCTATATTCCACTTCCTTCCAACTACCAAAGACGCAGCCCACTATTCGCTCTGATTACGGCCGGAGTAAATGGAAAGAGAGCTTCTCAATACGCGTCAGAGGATTATGAGGATATCATTGAAGCTCAGCATAATAATACACGTGAGTGGTAACCACGCCATATACCATCATCGGATAACGGAGCTCTGCTAGTAGCGTAGTAAAACGCACGCTCCTCATCAGTAATTTCATGGGATGGATATATTATGAATTGCTCTCAATAAATAGGAGAATGATGGCGTAATTGTTCGCAGGTAATTAGCTTGGCTCTACTTATCATCATATCCCACTTCACCTCAGAGTTACCATCTCACACAGCTCCCATGATGAAAACAGTGAGCTTAAAAAGAGCGCTACGAATTGACACAACTGTGGATTGAGCGGTGTTGGCCACTGAGTGAAGCGAAGGTTGGAAGAGCGCTATGAGTTGTCTATGGTATGAGGCCTTGATCTTTCTTATGAAATTCTTACAGTCACTAATCCGTGCATAGGGATTGTGGCAGAAGACTCTGAGCTTTAGCCTGAGAATGCTTGATCACACAATTAACACTTCCCACCTCCTACGAGGGCTAATAGTTGAGGGAGCACTTACTCGCTAAATACAGGCTAAATGATGAAAGACCACGGTGTGAGTTCTAACTTGATGTGATAAAATCACCGGGACGGTAAACCATAAATATAAGGCACGATCATATAACATTCGTGCTGGAAGGAATGGCAAATACACTGAATATCTTTGTTAGAGATGATCCTGCTGTTTCAGAGCGATATCTTTTATGAAGTGAGAATGAAGAAACGAGCAATTTGAGGAGAGTATAGATGAGGTTATGACCGGTAGGGACCGGTAGAGATAGGCTTTGCCACGTACAGATCATTGTAGAGTATGATTTTAGAATATTTGACGGAGTGATCGATTCCACTCTCGAGCTGACTATGTTGAAGTTCACCATAGCTGAAGAAATAAAAAAGCATCTGAAGCGAGACAAATTAGAGGACCTATGCTATAAAAAACACAGAAGAGTAAATTTGAGAATAAAAGCATAGTATGGTGAGCAGTGCATGTGGAAACGAGTTCACTTTTTTCATTTTTGGATGTGGACCCACGACCTCACTCTCAAGAAAGTTGTCACCGACCTGAGTAATTGTAGTACATATGATAGAGTGGAACGCGATAGCAGGAAGTGAGCTGTTACAAGTGGTAATATGAAAACAGCATAGGTATTACTGATTTTGCAAAAAAAGCCGAAGTATGTTTGTGTGAAGATATTTATTGTGGGACACCTCGGACGTTAGCATAGCATGAAAGAGACGTACGTTCCGCTGCGGGTTCGAACACAAGCGCCCCATGATGGAGTTGTAGGGATATCTCATTCAACACAGCTAAAACTGTTTGGACCACACACCTGTGCAGTGATACTAACTCGAAGCCTGTGAACGGATATGGCCTTCCTCTCATATTCCCTCACCAACTCTCGTCGACACATCTGCGAAAGACAGAAGAAAGCATAATTACCAATACCGAACGACGAATTGATTCATAAGGGTTGAAATTTGTAGCTATGATATTATATCCTGATGTAAGATCTCAGTTAAAAGAAAATCGACCGTTATACTGCGTAATAGACAAGGTGAACTTGCAGGAGTTGTCACAATGTGTTGTATCCCTCTGATCTTAATAGTATCTCTGATACGACTGTAAATCATAATGTCGTTTGATTAATCTTGAATATAAAGTCAAGAATTATTAGAAAATACGACACATAAGAAAAAGATAGATAAGTTCCTGTATGTGTAAATTAACGTTATATTATAATTATTATTGTAATATTTATTTCTTTTATAATTATAATATGAATATTTATATATATTATATTATGTTTATATGTTTCAGAGATATACTGTAAGATGAGAGCTTCACTCTATATGAAAATTCCGCCATTCAAATGATCTAAAAGTCTAATATTCAGTACAATATAGATATAAACAATGTAGTAGTACTACGTCAGTATCTCAACTGTCAAACTATAATCTAGTTCACGTCTTAACACATCTATTTATCTTTTATCTGCTGTCATTGATTGCAAGGTTACAAAATTAAAATTGACATGGACAAATTTAAAGAATGTGACAATAGACAAGCTTGTGAAGTGATGTCGTCGAAACTACACCGGGGGTCAGAATGTACATCAGCCGCGTGTCCAAGTATAAAACTTGTTTAAACATAAACAAGGAAATAATGGAAAGGGAAAAGGGGGAAAAATCAGAGCTAAGCTAAAAATAAATAAAATATATCAATTAAAAAAAAAAAAAAAAAATATATAAAAAAACATTTGGGAATTTTTTTTGGGGAAAACACGTTAATAAGTAAAAACGTAATAAATAAAATAAAGTAATAATTTAAATAAAAATTTAAATAAATCAAGTATAAATATCTTATTTGCAGTTTTATTTTCTTTTTCAGATCCTGGTTATCGGACACTCGTGGGTGAGGGATATGGAGGAGGCTTTTACCCCTGAGTTGTTACCGGGGGCCACCGTGGTGTTTAAGTCTTATCCGGGGGCGAATCTGGAATATTTACACCAACATATTCGATTTTTTTTGCAAAATCAGTATACCCATATGCTGGTTTTCATTATTATCCCTGAGGCCTATCCTCGAATTCGGTTACCCAATCCATCAGGGGTGACCGGATATCATGAAGTAAATACTGGTAACCTCCAGTTTTCCGTACGAGGTTTTGCGGAGCGGTTCTCTCGATTTTCCGAGAGTTGTGCGGAAATAAATCCGAATATGCGAGTAATACTGGCCATCCCACCCTTTGTAGATCTCGTTTATTATAACAAAATAAGGGTGGCTAGTTTTCCTCAGGGACTACAAGAATATTATAACCAGGCTCCTGAATATACTGATCGGGTGTTGCATATGCAGGCGAGGAGGATGCACCTGCAAATACGAACCTTGAGGAAGGCTGAGATCCAGTGGCACAACAAGGCCTCGTATCCAGTCATATATGCTGCCTCTGACTTGGGGGATGATCAGAAGGAGAATATCCGAAGATTTTTGAATTCAGAAATACATACACTAGGAGATCAGGGTTTCTTACGAGACGGGCTCCATCCATCCAGGGCCCTTTGTAGGCAATACTTCCGCAAGTTGAGAGGGGCTGAAGTATTTATGGATAGTCCCCGAAACCAGGCTCCCACCAGAGAGACAGTGGCTTCCAGAGAAAATGTTAGAGGGTTGCGAAGAGTGAGTGCCCCGGTAGATGTAGTAGAAGTAGGCAGTGTTCCACTAGAGGAAGAAGTGGAAGAGGTAGAAGAGGTAGCAGTAGAGGTAGAAGAAGTGGAAGAAGTAGAAGAGGTGGTAGAAGGAATAGAGGTAGTGAGAGAAGTTGTAGGTGAAGATAGAAGAAGTAGAAGTAGTGAGAGAAGTTGTAGGTGAAGAGATGACTGAACAACCAGCGGTATTGGGCGCTCAGTCTTTGGGGAGTCCGTTGCATGCATCAGTGAACCCACCATCCAATCTTGATGTTCGGCGAGAGGAAACCACCGTGGAGTCCGAACGTCGAACATGCAACTATTCCCCAATAACATTCGGGGACATAGATCTGGGTATGATAGATACTGCCCCGGCCATAGTAACAACACAGCCAAGGCGTAGTAGGTCCGTGCGGAGGAGAGATAGGTCAGCACCATATCAGAGGCAGGAACTGGTGCCGGGTGCATCAGCGGAATTACCAATTCCAAGTATTGTCCCCACAGTGGAAAGGTTGCCATCACAGCCTGATTGGGATGGATTGTTTCAACGATATATTCAGAGTATGCAGGGGTATTTATTGGCTTTTGGACAGGAAATGTCACTGGACGAAATAAAAGAGCGGGTTCGCCAGCTGTGCGATCAGTAGATGGGGAGTAATGATGATTTTTAATGAAAGTTATTTTTATTTTGATTTTTTGAAAGAACAGTTTCGTTTTGGATTTTTAATATACTCATAAGACTTGAGAGAAGAGTAGAAAGAATTTTTTTTTGAGAAATTATATGACCAAGAGAAGAGGTATAGGAATGGTACCTCAAAAGAAAGGGATTTCAAAAAGAAGAAGAAAGTAATGTTTTTGTTTTGTTTTGGTGTGGAGTAGCACATTTGCTTTAAGGCGTCAATACAAGGATTGACGGGTGGGGAGGAATGAGACGGATTTAATTATCCTTCTTATTTCTCTCCTTCCCACAGACCTGAAGATTCATAAATAAATCATCTGGAGGAGATTATACCTTAAAAAGGTTGGAGATTTTGTCAAGTTTATACCTTAAAAAAGGTTGGAGATTTTGTCAAGTTTCTCCATATAGATTTAAATTTGGTCAACGGTATTCCACAAATTTTTGGAAGAACCGGAAGGATATCTCAGATTAAAGAGAACTGTCAACGAAAGAACGACAAGCCGTTCCACCCTTATAAAAGGGTAAATAGTTTATTTTTTTTATTTATCATGGGGTTTCTAATGATAGAGAGAAAATGGGATTTATTTGTGGCATTAGTGAGGGATAGGAAGTTTAATTCCTGTCTCTGCTTTAGGTTCCGACGTGGAGAGCTTCTTTATACCAGGAGTCTGAAGAGGAACACCCCTCAACTCTAGAAGAACTACGTCATTGATAAAAAGTTATTTTTTAGCCCCAGTGGAGTTTTTATTAGTCAAGTTCTCTGTCTCAAATAATGTCTTCCCCGAAGGTATAAAATTAGTTTAGTTTTTTTTTTTTCGCATTTTTTTATTTATACTTTGGGGCTTTATTGTATTAGACTAATCGGTCTTCCGCAAATCGACCACCATCGTGGATTATTATTGGCGACATTGAAAAATACGTCAAATTGATATATAATCATTGTTCGTTGTAGTGGAGGGAAAAGCGTCCGCAAATTTTTCGAGACTTTATCGTATTCTCGTATTCTTTATCTTATTATTATATTATTTTATCATTTTTTTATCTATATTATTATATAATCATTATTATTTTTGTTTCATTCCATATATATATATATGAGTATACGTACTCATATATATATATTTATATACATTTCGTGCTGAACAACAAAGAGAGAGATATGTAAATACCGCTAAAATTTTATTATATAAATAATTAAATAAAGCATTTTTTTATTTTTCTATACTATATTTCTAATAAATTAAAGTTTCACATACATTTTTATTAATCCATGTTTTAAAGATTTTGTTTATTTAAAGATAGCTGGTGGATATTGGTAAAGTTTAGTGTTAAAGGGTCAAGACCATTGGTGAGTACCTAATAGTAAAAGTCTATATAGCCCCACTGTGGTTTCAGTTTAATCCCACCTAGTTTATTGTCCAACAGGCGAGTAATCTTTACCTAAAATAAAAGGTTACATAACTGGATTTCACTAAAAGAAAAGCAAGAAAGGTTGAGTTTCCACTGCAAGTATAACAGCTCTGTTACTGGAAGAACTCTCGTCCCAAAGTTTCGGAACATTTGGAGGAAACCGGGAGCCTTCTAGAGAAGAAAGGATTTTCTTGGTGTCATAAGAACCTCCTTTCTCTCATCAAGTTAAAAGGTAACTACAATATATATATATATATATATATATATATATATATATATATATATATATATATATATATATATATATATATATATATATATATATATATATATATATATATATCCCAATAATTGTGATAGACCCTTTTGAAAAAGGTAAAAATCATAAAATTTTACAAATCTGTGCTACACACAATATCTCACAAATGCGATGTGATATGCAAAAACCGATTACATTTTTGGAATCAGCACATCAATAATCAATTGCGAAACCCCGTCCAAGAAATTTCATGTTTACCAGTGTTATATACAAAGTAATAAAACAAAAAGTAAATAACTATTTCTTACCTATAGCAAACCATTCACATATTAAAAATAATTAAATGAAAATTGAAAAGTTTCGTAGTTAAAGATATTAAACTAAACTTCATTTGAATAAGCTCTAAGGTTAAAATAACAGAACATTAGCAGTTCTCCATTTTCAAGGGATAACCTATTTCTTGTGGCTTCATAAATATTTCCTCCTGTTCTAAATATTCTTTCACTTTCGACTGATGATGGTGGAGCTGAAAGGTATTTTATTGCTAGTTTTTTCTAAATTCATAAAACTATTTCCAGTGTTTTTCCACCAATTGAAGGGAATATCATTGTCTTCACTGGTCATAGTAGGCAAACTTATATATTTGTTTATTTCTTAATGTAATTCCGTATGTACCCTTTTACTTTTATGTACAATAAAAGTAGTCAAAGTAGGCAAACTTATATATTTGTTTATTTCTTAATGTAATTCCGTATGTAGTCTTTTACTTTTATTTACAATAATCACATCGTCAGAAGAATGGGACTTTCCTTTTTCACTCTCACTTTCTTTTCTGTATGACGATTTTGATGCCACAATTTCTTTAAAACAATCCATTTAAGAAGTGAGAATGGAACCTTCAGCTTCACTTTCCCCACTACGTGAATCATCGTCAGCAGAAGAGTCAGGGAGCTAAATTTTCATGCATTTTTTCCATGCCTCAACGACCATATTTTTTACTGATTCATCTGATTCATGCTGAAAAATTAGCTTGAATCGCAGATCTAAGAAAGTAGCTACACACAAAGATTTATCACATAGAAACTTAGAAAGTCTTTTTTCTACTGATTTCTTAAGCTCTTCAACGAGTGTAATTATTCCACTGAAGCTTTTGCTTTTAATTGGCTTATTTAAAAATAGATTTATTGCTAAAATGGAAGGGATCACTTAGGCGACTGTTACTTCGTTTAATGCTTGTTTTAGTGATGCTGTCAAATGGCTCAAATGGAATAACTTTGCCACTGAAAATCAGTCAACAATTTCTGATTGCAGCATTCAGCAGCGAATATGGATAGGGGAACTTTTGTTCAAACAATCTTTTAAGCATATCATAAGTTCTGTTCCAGCGTGTAGAAACGTCTTGAATTAATTTATGCTGTTTGACATTCAGCTGCATCTGTAAAGTTTTAAGCTTTGCAGCTGCCGTTGCTGAATGGTGAAAATGAGAGGATATGCTTCTGCAAGTAAAAAAATATCTTTAACAGACTTCTGACATAATATTAATCGTGAATGCATAGCTGCAACATGAATAAAACATGAAATTGATAGCAAGCCACTCTCCTTATACCACAGCTACCATGTTTGGTCCATTATCCCGTATCACTAAATGAATTCTATTTTTAGAATATTGAAAAATGTCAAAGGCCCTTATAGGATCTGACAAATGACAAAGATTTTCGCCATATTAGCTACAAAATTTGGCTATATTTTTATTTTTTTGGAAAATAAGTTTCTAAAATTTCAATTTTAAATTGAAATAACTTTCCCTTATGTTGACGTAATTTATTGTTTATAAAGCTCAATATTCGGCCCGAATAGTTCGGCAAAAAGCCGAATACCGAATATTCGGTATTTTGGCCGAATAGGCCGAATACCGAATACTTACCGAATATTCGGCACATCCCTAATATATATATATATATATATATATATATATATATATATATATATATATATATATATATATATATATATATATATATATATATATATATATATACCGTAAGACGGGGCAATTCGGTCCAAAATCAGGGGTACTCAAAATGCTAAGGTTTATGGAAACTTTTTTTTTTTTTTTGAAATTTTTTTTTTTTATATGTTAATGTTATCCTTTAGGAGTAAAATTAGTATAATTGTATTTGTATATATAATATAGGATTAATGTTAGAAGCCGATAAGTAACGTGGACCGAATTGCCCCACGATTTTGGGGGGCGGGGCTGTCCACTTCGATTTTCACATCCCTAAGAATCCTCAATTAAAGTGTTTTATTTAATAAATTATGATAGTCAGTTTCTTTAAACATAATGGTATTACAATTATTTTTTAAGAAATTGGGTTCGAAAACGTAATAAAATGTTCGAGTTTATGCTCGTTTAGTCAAACTGCAAAATCTTTAAAAGGCTCGCCTAACGTAAAGAATTTCCTTAATTCTGTAATGTTGCTATTCTTTTATTCTGTATTATACAGAAATTAAGGAAATTCTTTACGTTTGTGAGCGTTACGATTTTGCGATGTTTGACAAAAATGAACGAAACGCTGTTTGACAAAAATGAACGCAAGCTCAAGCGTTTTAGGTCTCTTTTTAAACATAATGGTATTACAATATTATTTTAAGAAATTGGGTTTGAAAACTAATAAAATGTTCGAGTTTGCGTTCGTTTAAATACGCAAAATCGTAGGGTCGCTCACTGAAACGGTGAAATTTCCACTCCCTTTGTATTCTATATTACACAGAATTAAGGGAATTCTTTACGTTTGGTCGTGAGCTTTTAATGCATTTTGCGCTGTTTGACAAAAACGAACTGTAATGTAAAATTCTGTAAGGTTGCAATTTTTTTATTTTATATTACACAGAATTAAGGAAATTTTTACGCTTGGTGAGCGTCTTTTACGACATTTTGCGCTGTTTGAGAAAAACGAACGCAAACGCTGTTTGACAAAACGAATGCAAACTCGAGCGTTTTTAGGCATATTACGTTTCATAAGAACCCATGCAAGAACGAAAACTGCTTAAGGGTCTGGCAACATCATCAGCAGAGTATTCCTTTGCCTGCCTTGTTACTTTTGCGTAAGTGTGAACCATCTTACTGAAAAAAATTGTACGTTAATTAGGCCTATGTGGAAAAAATTTACCTACCTATCTTGCTGTAAAAGTGTAAAAATTATTTTAAACATTATATTTCGGACATTTTTTTGTAAAAGAGTATTAAAAAATTTAATTTAATGATGATTTCAATATGGACTGATTGCCCCACGCAAATTTTTAAACCTGGACTGAATTGCCCCATGTTACAATTTTTATAATAAAACATATTTATCTCTTGCCTGAATGACTCCAACGATTGCATTAAGGTTATGAACTATTTTTAAGTACTATATCTTGGTACTAATAATGTAGTACAATTATTTTGACCTGTATGATTCTTAGCAATAAGCCTAAAATTTACCCGATTTTATAGGGCTCAGAAAAAAAAAATCACAAAATTAATGGACTTAAATTAAAGGTTTCATAAAAATTAATACCTAAGACATAAAAAAACATTATTTTACATCTTTTAAAGATATATTTTACATTGTATAGGCTATTTTGAGCCACTGGACTCGAATTGCCCCACGTGGTCCGAATAGCCCCACATGGACCGAATTACCCTGTTTTACGGTATATATATATATATAGAGTATATATATATATAGCATATATATATAGTAATATAGATATATATATATATATATATATATATATATATATATATATATATATATATATATATATATATATATATATATATATATATCAGAGGTGTATGTTTATCAATATAAATCCGGATTACGCAATTACAAATACCAAAATAAATTATGTAATTGCGATAATTTGAAAAATGTTTCGCGGAATTGCAGTTAGCGGAATGCCTATATCATTCCTCAAGCAATTTAATTCCGCAATTCCGCAATTAGAGGGCTACCAAAAAAAATTGTAATTTCAGTGGAATGCCAAAATTTATAGCCCACAAATTTTTACACGTTGGCCATCTTTTGTGGCCTCTGGCAGCAATACCGAAAAATCGGTATTTTTTTGTGCATTCAGTATTTTAAAGTTTTTGTAAATAAGTAAAATTAACAAAAACTGAAAGGCATAAATGCATGAATAAAAGTTTGAAATCAACAATTTTATTCTTTTTCTTTTATACAAATTTTCTTAAGCTTAGGTTATAATGAATATAATTTATGAAACGTGTCGCCCACCAAATTTCAGATAAAATGTATTGTACTGTAAACATAAATGATGAAAAAAATAATATAAAATTGTTACCCAACATCGAAAGTCTAAACAAGTATATATATATATATATATATAGCAGAAGTATATATATATATATATATATATATATATATATATATATATATATATATATATATATATATATATATATATATATATTAGGTATGTATATGAAACAAAAAGAATTTTTTTTTTCGCCTGAAACCGGAACTCTCTCCGGAACCTTGAAAGTTCTGGTCGGAAGTTCCGCCGGAACCGGAACTTCTTCCACTCAACTTTTAATCTAAGCTGCGTTTCCAGAAGCCCACTGCAGCCCGGGCGGGCAATACATGCATCGTTTCCAGAGCCTGTTTGCGCACTTCTACGTCATGTAACACAGTCAGGCGCCCGTTGTTAAATCCTCGATTTCAAGAATTAATAAACGGGCGGGCTGCGCAGAAGAATACTTTGTTTACAAACAAATCTTTTTACAAAACGTGTGTCGGAAATGGCTTGCCAAAATTTTTTAATATTTTAGTTAACTTTTATATTAAGGATACTAATATATCGTATCATTTCTAAAATAGATATTATAGTATAAGAGTATACAGCATAATTGCCAGCTGATCTGACAGCGCCGTGGCCGTGCTTCCAGGTGTTCACCTTTCTGTTTCGATTGGTTAATGCAATTTTTTTCAATTCGAAGCGTTTTCGAGTTTACACGGGCTGCACACGGGCCGGAAACGCAGCTATTTTCTACTTAAAACTTGTCTGATTAACAAGTGGAGTCTCTTTAGAACTATCTGTCATCTTGTCATATCCATACTGTGAGCTTTTAGTTCTGCAAGCCAAAATTTGGATAAGCGGACTGGGTCAAATTTATTGGGCAAAGGACATACTATAGCTGCGCCCAGAAGCCCGAGTGCAGCCCGTGTGCAAAATCGACCCGGAAACGCTTCGAATTGAATTACATTAACCAATCAGAGAACAGGAAATTTGAGTACCTGGAAACGGCCGAGCGAGCCTGGGTCGGAGCAGCTGGCAATTGTAAACAATACTCTTATCATGGGCGATACAGGGGAGGGGGTAGGTTTTGTCCACCCTAAATCTGGGCTTAAATAAAAAAATGAACCCAGAGCTTTTGCCAGACTACGTTTTTAAGAGTTTATTAGTAGAAAAACTGGAAAAAGATACATCAATCGATAGATAATGAAGCAGTAATTATTAATTACAAATGTATTATATATATATATATATATATATATATATATATATATATATATATATATATATATATATATATATATATATATATATATATATATATATATATATATATATTGAGTGTTGTAGGAAGGTATATGCTGGTATTTTGGTCGAAAGAGTGCGTCGAGTGACTGAAGGACTGATTGGTGAAGAACAAGGTGCGTTTAGGAGTGGTAGAGGATGTGTGGATCAAATCTTTACATTGAAACAAATGATTGAGAAAATGAGGGAGAAGAAGAATAAATTATATTTAGGTTTTATGGATTTACAACAGGCGTATGATAGAGTTAATAGGGAAGCTTTATGGCAGGTATTAGTGATATATGGTGTTGGTGGTAGGCTTCTGAATGGAATCAAAAGTATGTATGACGATAGTGAAGCGTGTGTAAGAATAAATGGTGTCAATGGTGATTGGTTTAGGATTAATAGCGGAGTGAGACAGGGTTGTGTTATGTCTCCTTGGTTATTCAATGTATATGGATGGGGTTATGAAAGAATCTGAGGTGGGGATGGTGGAAATGTGTTAAAATGATGGAGAATGGAGAGGAGTGGAGGGTGCCCTACCTATTGTATGCGGATGATTTGGTTCTGTGTGGCGAGTCTGAAGAGAGTTTGAGAGGATTGGTGGAGAGATTTGGCAGGGTATGTAAAAGGAGGGGTTTGAAAGTAAACGTAGATAAGAGTAAGGTTATGGTTGTGAGTGAGGACAGTCCTCAGTGTGAAGTTATGTTAGATGATGAGCAGCTGAAGCAAGTGTCTGAGTTTAAATATTTAGGGTATGTGTTGATGAGAGGGAACATGATGCAGAGTGTAGTAGGAAAGTTGTGAATGGCAGGAAGGTGGCTGGTGCAATTAAGTCATTGGTGAAAGAAAGGGACTAAGTCTTGAGTGCGCTAGAGTCTTACATGAGGGTATGTTACCTGTGTTATTGTATGGTAGTGAGACTATGGTCTGGAATAAGAAGTATAGATCTAAAGTTCAATGTGTTCAGATGGACAATCTTAGGAGCATGCTAGGTGTGAAAAGAATTAATAAAGTGAGGAATGAACGTATTAGAGAGTGGTGTGGTGTGAAGAAAGGGGTAAATGAGAGAATAAATGAAAGTATGTTGAGATGGTTTAAATATGTGGAAAGTGATGAATGAAAGTCAATACATGGATGGTTAGGGAGAGAGTGTGTTGGGAACCTGACCGGCTGGGAGAATCAAGAGAAGTGGATTGGAGTCGTGAATTGAAATGTCTGAAGGAGAGAAATGAGTTTGGTAGAGGCGAGAATAAAGGTGCAAAAGAGAGAATGGCGGAGTTTTGTATGGGGGGTATGGTTGTGGCCCACCTGGGCCAGGGATGAACCTTACATTGACGATGAAGATTTACCATAGTGAGGGTCCGTCGCGGTCCTATGATGCTCTAGGGTGGATTTTTCTGTCTGTGACGAGCTCTCACTAATTAATGGTACAGAGGGGGTGGTAAGGCTGGTCACGCTGTCATGTTCTCTACTGCTTTTCTTTTCCGATGCTTGTACAGCACCTTACCCCCAATCTTGGGGCAAAGAGGAAGGTGAAGAAAGAAAGAAAGATATATATATATTAGGGATGGGCCGGATAGTGAATTAGCCGGATAGCCGGATACCGGATATCCGGTTGGAAGTTAACCGGATATCCGGCCGGATATCGGATAGTGAATTAGCCGGATAGCCGGATACCGGATATCCGGCAGTCTGTTATATAGCGTCGGGCGGTGACTAAATAAAAAAAATTATTTTTGCTCATCGTGGTAGTACTTCAAGTTTTATTTAGATTATCTTTAATTCTAGATAGTTTTTATATTTTTAAAAAATATAATAAATTAGTGTATAAAATGTCCTTAAATAGAATTTCACATTTGAAAAATGCGAGTTTTTTTTAACTGTTTTAAATGAAAAGTTATGGACAGATTTTAATTATATATTTTTTCAGTGTATACAGTTGAGTATGTTAGCTTTTAAACTAGCAAACTAAATTTTTGTTCCAAACAGTGCATAGTGGTTAAATCGCTGGGCCTAACTTGGCCCGATTCATCCCCCAATAAAAATTGATGATGGGGTGAATTGGGCCACCATTATTATTCTTATTTTATGTAGCCTATTATTATTGACACTTTTATTACGTATAGTAATTTAAATATAATAAACAGTTACTTATATTAAGTAAAAATTAAAATAAAATGAAATTTATATGGAAAATATGAATTCAAAAAAGTGTCAAAATTTGTCCCACGAATGGGGTGAATTGGGTCACCACATTTTTATTCTTATTTTATTTATCATTATTGAAATTTCAATTACTTATTACTAATTTTAATATAATAAACAATTTCTATATTAAGTAAAAATTAAAATATAAAATTGAATTTATACATAAAAGAGGAATTTAAAAAGATGGCTCAATTCACCCCACAATGGTGGTCCGATTCACCCCTTCAATCTGAGTCTAAATGATCTTTATTTAAACTTTAATAAAACTATGATTATTAGAATAACATTATTATTTTTTTGTGTGCTTATGACCTACTATAGGGCCTTGATTTTCAGAAAAAAAAATCCAAAAAGTGTATTAGGGAAAGTGGGGGAGACGGTTATACCTAAAGTGGCCAACGTCACCCCGCCCCCATCGCCATATCGGATTATATATATATATATAAAAACATATATATATATATATAATATATATATATATATATATATATATATATATATATATATATATATATATATATATATATATACATTAGAGTTATTCGTTCTCCAGATTAGGTGCCCCTGTATCTAAAAAAAACACTATATCTACATAAAAACTTAATATATTTTTGAATTCAGCGTACATTGTAATGCAAGAATTAAAAAAAAAAACTTAATAATTATTAATTTTAATAAATAACTCCAAAAAATATTATAGTACGTTTCCAAACTTAATTTAAACATGATACCCATAAAAATAAACGTTTTCCTTATATCTTTCAATACTTTAGAAACTAAAAATAATTTAAAATAAAAATTAAAAATAAAATTAAAGTTAAATTAAAATTAAAGAATTGAAAATTGCATATAGTTTAGGTTAGGTTAGGTTAGGTCAAAAAAAAATTTAATTTCTCTAGAACATCTATCTATCATAGTGTGTGTGTGTGTGTGTGTGTGTGTGTGTGTGTGTGTGCGCGTATGTTCGCCTTAACATTGAAAAGAAAATATTGGGGACTCATGACTTTGGAACGCGAAAATTTGGGGGAACGAGAATTATATTATTACTTTTTTTTATCTCACTTTATTTATTTCTTCTCCAATTATTTTTAACATTTGTTTTTATCTCACTTTATTTTATTTCTTCTTCATTTTCCCGCATTAAAATGTTCGCTGATTTCAAAATGTATTCCTAGTTTCTTTTTATATATTTATCATAGTTTTTTTTTTTTTATATACATGGGACATATAATCTGGAGGGACAGATATATATATATATATATATATATATATATATATATATATATATATATATATATATATATATATATATATATATATATATATATATATATATATATATATATATATATATATATATATATATATATCAGAGGTGGACGTTCCGCAATTCCGCAATTCCGGAATTGCGGAATACCAAAATAAATTGAGGAATTGCAATTGCGATAATTTGAAAAATGTTGTGGAATTGCCGTTATATCATTCCTCAGTTAGAGGACTACCAAAAAAAGTTTTCAGTGGAATGCCAAAATTTATAGTCAACAAATTTTTACACGTTGGCCATCTTTGTACGCTTTGATAGCAACACTCGGAAAATCTTTTTTTTTTTTTTTTTTTTTTTTCTTCAAAGGATCATGTTTTAAAGAGGTTTCTTTTATTTCTGATGTAAAATTTATCAATATTATAAATGATATCGAGTGTTACTATTAATCGACCGATTCTCAGTATCGATAATATTTAGTTCTCGATTGTCCTATAAAGTTATAATCGATATTGACTATTTATTCGTAGCGCCACTTTTTCTTAATAGCAGACGTATATTTATTTCCAACATTGCATTTTATCAAGTTTTATCAAGTTTTGCCCTGACATTTGCTCTGATTTTTATATTTTATCACTGAAGGCGAGTAACATTGAGAATAAATACGTGAATTTTTTTTTTATAAATTTCTGAGAATGTGCGTATATATGCTGGTAACTAATACAATGCTTAAACACATTAAAATAAGCAGTGGTAATTACTATTTAGTAATTACAATACTTAAACGTGAGAACAGTGGCGGCGATAACGGGCCCGCAGGGCCCGCACTGCGGGAGGGCCCCGGAGTTTGAGGGGCCCCTTACGGAGTCCAACTTTGAAACCAAACGGAAAAATTAATTTATTCTCATTTGTTAATAATTGATAGATGCGTTATCGAAAACTCTACTGTGGCTAAGATTTCGTATACAAATAAATTCCAAGATGACATTGGATTTTTTCCTATGCCTCTTTCTAAGGAAGCCAGAGAAAAATTTTTAGCCGGTGAACCATGCCGCCCTTTAGGTCCCTTTCCTAAGAATATAATTTCAAAAAGATCATTCTATGCTGAATATTATTCACATGCAACTATAACTGGCAAAAAAATCGAAAAATATTGGCTTTGTTATTCTCCCAAATTAGATGCTGTTTACTGTGAGCCTTGTTGGCTGTTCAATGAATACCCTGAATCAAGAAGTTGGCGTATAGGCATTCGTGATTGGCAGGGGCTTAGTAAGAAAATTAAAAAAACATGAATGTAGTAAATCACATTTACACGCTTTTATGACTTACAGTATGTGGAAGAAAAATAAAACTATCGTTGATCAACTCTCGGAGGAACATCGGAAGTGGAAAGAAATTTTTAACCGCATTATCGATGTGGTGAGAACACTGGCAATGTGTTCGTTACCATTTCGTGGTCATAGAGAAAATACAGAATCAATTGGTCCCGAGTCTGGAAACTTTTTGAATATTGTTGATCTACTCTCTCGATATGACTCTTTACTTAGAGCTCACTTAGCAAATGAGAAAAGTAGAAACAAGTATTTACATCATGAAATACAAAATGACATGATTAGTTTACTTGCATGTTCATTTAGGAAAACATTATTATTCCGAATAATCTCAGCTCCGTATTATTCATTAATTCTAGACACCACACAAGATATCTCCAAAAGAGATCAGTTGAGTATCGTGATTAGATATACAACACTGACAGAAAAAAATCCCGGTGAAAATTCTCTGCAGATACACGAGTCGTTTTTGGGTTTCGTAGAAGTCAGTGATCAAACAAGTGAAACATTTGAGAATTCAATAGTTATATTTGAAGGAAAAGGGAGTTGATTCAAAAATGTCGAGGACAAGGCTACGATGGCGCGTCTAATATGAGTGGACAGTACACTGAACTACAGAAAAGAATTAAAAATATAGTTCCAACAGCTGAGTACGTACATTGTGCATCACATAACCTGAATCTTGTGCTGAATGATTCAGTCTCTAACATTACCGAGGTTAGTCAATTTTATGATATTGTTCAGCAAACGTATGTTTTCTTTAGTGGAAGTTTACCCCGTTGGCAAGCTCTCAACAAAACACTAGAAGGAGAACTAGCAAGAAAAAAGATTATCAAAAAGCTGTGTCTGACAAGATGGGCACCACGAAATGATTGCCTTTTGGCATTGAAAAAAAAAGACTTTCAATGTGTAATGAAGTGCCTAACAAAAATTATAATGTCTAGTCACAATAAACAGGAAGTAGAACAGGCCCTCGTCATTAGGAAACATCTGGACTCCTTTCAGTTTATACTAATGATCACCCTACAAAACAAAATTCTTGAAAACATTAGCAGAGCTTATGAAAGTGTACAAAATAAGTCAGTTGATCTTCATAAAGCATGTTTCTTCCTGAGTCACGCCAATGAAGAATTACAACATTTGAGGAGAAACTTCGAATTCTTCCTTGAAGCAAAGCAATTGGCACTTACATGGAATATTTCATGTGAACTAAAACAGAAACGCAGACGCACTGTGAAGCGTTATTTTGATGAAATAGCATTGGACTACAGAATAGACAATCCTTTGAAAGCTTTTAAAATAAATATATTCAATACATCACTGGATATTGCAATTAATCAGATCAAAAATAGATTCGTTAGTTTACGAACGGTTGCAGAAAACATTTCATTTTTTTGAACCAAAAAGCTTAACAAAACTGACTCATTTTTTGAACCAAAAAGCTTGACAAAACTGACTGAGGAGGAAATTTCAGAAAAAGTAAACATCCTCATAAGCAAATACCCCAGTGACATTACTTGCAATCTAATTGCTGAAGTGTTATTATTTAGAAGTTTATTAGGTAAAGAGATCGATACGAAAAGAAATATCAGAGATATTGCCCGACTACTTATCGAAGAAAACAGCTTCCTGTTAAGTAGCTTTCCCGAACTAATAGCAACAATACAGCTATATTTTACTCTACCAGTTACAACAGCAACGGCAGAGAGAATCATCTCAAAATTAAAACTTATAAAAAATTATTGAGAAGTACTATGAGCCAGTCAAGACTGAGCGACTTGGCAATTCTGAGTATCGAGCATGAAGAAACTCGAGCAATTAATATTGATCAAGCAGTCAACGTATTTCTTCTTCAAAACAAGCGGAAGATTAGAAAAAATTTAAAGAAGATAAATATATATATATATATATATATATATATATATATATATATATATATATATATATATATATATATATATATATATATATATATAAAAAAAATGCATATTCCACTGTTGTTTGTAATGTAAATTAAAGCCCAGTAAATCACTTGTAATCTTTTAAATATATATGATGGAATAAAAGTGTTTTACAGGATATTAATATATATATATAGTATATATATATATATATATATATATATATATATATATATATATATATATATATATATATATATATATATATATATATATATATATATATATATATTATTTTTTTAAAAATTCACACCTCACGGGCATAGCCCTATTCAAGGAGGGGAACTTCTCTAGGTAATTTCTACCTAGGATCCGAACTAGGATTCGAACCTGCGACCTTGCCATGCGACTCCGTCGCTCTACCGTTTGAGCCACGGTAGCGGTATATATATATATATATAGTGAGGCAGGGTATAGCCATGTATATATATATATATATATATATATATATATATATATATATATATATAATATATAAAGAGAGGGCCCCAGCAAAATTCTTGCGGGAGGGCCCCGAAGACCTTAGCGCCGCTACTGACGTGAGAATAAAATTATGGTGGTAAAGATTGCAATAATATGTTTCTGGGAATCTTATTTCCAATGTTAATATCATATTTTTTACCATATAATTTAATATTTTTATAATATATTATAATATTTTAATATTACCATATTTTTACCATAATTTATGAAACGTGTCACCACCAAATTTCAGATAAATTGTATTGTACAGTCAACATAAATGATGAATAAAATAATATAACATTGGTACCCAACATCGAAATTCTAAACAGAGTATATATATATATATATATATATATATATATATATATATATATATATATATATATATATATATATATATATATATATATATATATATATATATATATATATATATATGAAGTTTAAAAAGAAAGATGTTTGGAATTATATAAGGAGAAAAGAAAAATACTAAAAAGTGCATACG
>JABUQX010097608.1:42500-45208 GCA_015478945.1 Trachelipus rathkii | reverse complement strand
GAGTACCTTTTGATCTCCAAGGAAAGGAACTAGTTTCTGCAGTTATTAAATTTTAAAAGTCTCATTTCAATTTATAAATTAAATTTTGCAATAGTTTTTTTTGAATTCTCAAAAATAATTTAAATTTATATGTTGATTAAAATAAATTAATTTAGGCCAAGTTAAACATGGATGAACATTTAAACTTTAAGCATTGTTCTGTGAAAGTACGAGTTATTAAAAACTTATTAAGCTCTCCCTAAAAAAATAAAATGAAAATAGGAAAAAAAGTCCTATTTTGAAAAAAATGTTTAAATTGATTTTAAAATGAATAATAATACAACCATTCAAAGCCAACTTTAAAAGTAATTTCCCAAAAGGTTTTTATAACTTAGAATAAAGTAGATTTAAAGAGCTTAAATAGGAAACAAAGGTTAATCGAATTTCAGCTATTCTCTTCTTGAACTTGATAATAAAATTATTTTCCTTCCTATCTTTATTTAAAAGGATTTAAAGATGGAAAATAAATAAATAATAAAAAATGAAGTGTATTATATAAAATTAAGATTAATTTATTCAACTGTATTTCTATTTAAGATATATATATATATATATATATATATATATATATATATATATATATATATATATATATATATATATATATTATATATAATATATATATATATTATATATATATATAATATATATATAATATACTATATAATTATATATATAAGTATCTCTTCATTAGTTTCTTGTTAAAAAATATTTTGAAAGTTTATGAATTTGTCTAGAAAATATATACATTTTTTTTTTCACATCAAAATTTAAAGAAGAAAAATAAATCAGAAAAGTTACTCATTAGGATTACCAAAATAAAAATTGGAAAAATAAAGGAGAAAAACAAGAAAACCAAGATGAAAAGTTTTGTAGTATTTAAATTATTAGATTTTTTTGCAAGATTGTTCTTCAGAACAAATAATTAAAAAACATTGAAAAAAAAAAACAAAAGTCTTCTCTGATTAAAACTTTTAAAATGAAAAGAGATTGATAGATAAATACTAAGAAATATATTAATAATTGCAACTTCACAAAACGCACACAAACACACCCTAACCTAAGCACATGTTTATACTTATGCACATAAACACACCACACACAACAATATATAATATATAATATATATATATATATATATATACTATATATATAATATATATATATTATATATATATATTAATATCATATATAATATACTATATTATATATACTATATTATATATATATATATACAAAATGTGGGCATTAACGCTCGTGTAAGCGTTCAATCCAGTTAATTTACTCGTTATTTCGTTACCTTAACCGCTTTCGTTTAATTTCGAAAAGAAGTACTCGTAATTTTAACGAGCTTACATTTTCTGATAACGTTTAACGAGCTTAAAATTTTCCCCTACTCCGTTAACTATTACCTTAATTTACGAGTTTATAAAACATTTTCTTTATTTAAATTTTTTATTTTGTGTTTAAATTGTATTAAATTTATTAAAATTGTACTAAATTGACATTAAATTGTATTTCGATAACAGAAAAACTTTTTTTCCCTAAAATTTCTTTAAACGCCTCTCAATGGCTCAAAATGTGTCTATTCTTACACGGTTATTTAATCCCGTTTAGTAATGTTTAACATGTTTTTCTTATGCTGTAATCTCATTTCTTATTGGTTCGCTTAAGCAAAAAAAGATAGTGACAGTTGCCCGCTTCAACTAGTCCATTACACTCCTTTCGTTCGTTACTTAGAACTTGCTTCTTGTGTGACGTGAAAAATATTAAGTAGGCCTAATAAGCGTTGTAATTTACAAAAAATATACATTATTTGTATTAAAATTATATATATAATATATTATATTATTATATATATATAATATATAAATATATATATTTATATACTATATATATATTATACTATATATATAATATTATATATATTAATAAATATATTTATATTATATATATATATACCTATATTTATATAATTTTTTCATTAAAATAATTTGAATATCTGCAATCATAATAATAGAAAAATTAAACAATTATATGGTAACTATCCTTAACATATTTGGAAGACCGATTAACGTTAACGCATTAAACCGTTATTCTTCCGGTACATTCTTTACCGATAAACGCTTTAATGATTAACGCCGTTAAATTTTTTGTTAACGATTAAGGATTAAACCGCGCTAACTTTATCATTAACGGTGCCCACCTTTATATATATATATATATATATATATATCATATACTATATATATATATTATGTATATAATACATATATATATATTATATATATATCATATTATAGTATATATATCTATTAATATATATATTATATATATAAAACACCCAAAAATATATTCACATTATATTATTCACAGTACGTGCCTAATTAGAGAAAACGTTTCTTTTATCATCCAAGTTAAATTCTATTTGATTAACCTAAAGTATTTCAAGTTAGTCTTGTTTTTACTGAAGTATTAGAATTTAAAATTTAGTTTTTGGTATCTGAAATGTGCATCAATTTATCTATCTGTTTGTTGTTTTTTTTTTTGTTTTTTTTGGGTTGTTTTTTTTTTAATTAAACGAGTGTTTAGATTCCTAGAAAAAAAAACAATAACTTGGTAAAAAAATTAAATTCGCGAATGTGTATAGTGACAACTGTCTAAAAAAT
>JABUQX010097608.1:30000-37500 GCA_015478945.1 Trachelipus rathkii | reverse complement strand
TGATATAGTATAAATGTGTCTGTGTGAAATTGTTCAGATGCAACCAACCTATAAATTTGTCATCGACGAGCCGCCCCCTGATATATATATTATATATATATCCTAAATTATAAACTATATACTAAATATTACCTATATATATATACGTAGATATATATAGTATACCATAGATATTATATACTACACATATATATATATTATATACTATAATCAAAGCTTTAAAGTAGGTGTTTCAGGATAGATGCTGTGAAGTTAATTCAATATATCTCAATTTATTTTCTTTTCAAGTAAATTGGTTTTTATTCTATAAAGAAAGGATTATTTATATTGTTTCTCCAATTATTTATTTTAATTCTTTAAATTCGAATTAATATCAATCTGTTCATACTTTATAAAATTTCATTGTAATTGTATTCCATTTACATATTTAATTCTTATAAATCGGTTGAGATGGCGTCTTTGTTTCATCTGCCAATGATAATTTAGAACATTAAATATTATATCTATATCTGCTCATGTATATATATATATATATATATATATATATATTATATACTATTATATTATAATATAGTATACTATATATATATATTTAATATATATTATATATTATATTATAAATATATATCAGCATATTATTATATAAGTATATCAATAGTATATATATCAATATATATATATATATATATAATATATATATATACTATATATATTATATATATATATATATATATATATATATATATATATATATATATATAATATATATTATATATTATATATATAAATATATATATATATATACAATATACTATATACATACTATTATATATTATTATATATTAGATATAATATATATATATATATAATATATATACTATATATATATTATATATATATATATATATATAGTATATATATATTAGTATATATATATTCTTACAATTTACAACCGCTCTCAGGAAGGGTCAAGACCTGATCAGCGGGGCCCGCATACTCCTTCCTTGTATATCTCCTCTATCCTCCAAGACTCCATCTTTCAATAAACCTCCAGCCATCGACGCATTCCACTGTCTTCTCAAGAGTCTCACCGAACTCTTCCCCATCTCTTCGTAGGTCTTCCTCTTTGGTCTCGTTCCCTCGGGTCTCCCACTTTCATCTCTTCTTAGCTCACCTCCCCTTCTTGCATCCTCTCAGGGTGTCCCTCTACCACCTGCATTATGCTCATCCATCTTATTCAAAATAGCCTTCACTCCAACCTCCTCTTTCGTAATTTTCGTTTCTCTGCTTCTATCTCTTCTAGTTTTCCAACTATCGATACGTCTCAAAACGTACATCTCCACCGACTGTATTCTTACTATCTTTCTTGTTGGTCAGTACTCTATGGTCTCTGCCCCCAATATGGTAAAAATTCGGTGTTTAACACCACCCTCACCATTATTCACCCTGTTTTTCATCTGCCCACAGCTCATTTATTCTAATCTTTCAGCTAGGGATACACTGCTCATACAGCACTGCCCATAATGAGCTTCACTGCTATTATATATATATATAATATATTATATATTATTATATTATATATATATTATATATATTATATATATAATATATATTATAATATATATATATATATATATAATAGTATATATAAAGTTAATTCTATTTTCAAGCAAGAAAAGCCGAACATGAACCGATTTACAAGACTTTCTTGAAAAATTATTTATTTTATAGGGAAGGCGAACAAAACAAAATAGATTAAACAAAATGTTCAAAATTTCCCAAGCCTGTGGATACATATTCAGAAAGTGAAGTATAATGTTTTTTTTTTTAGTTGATATCGAAAAAAAGTGAGCACAGTGTTAGGGAATGGCGACGAAAGATTGCTTAAGACAGTTCAGAAAGAAGAAGTGATGTTGAATGAATGTGAATGGCTGTGCCCGAAGTGAAAAGTTAAAATTGATTTGTGTTTGGTGAAAAAAAGAGATGTTGAATGTATTGTGATGTTGTATAAATCAAGGACGGGTTTCGGGAATGTTGGCATTTTATCCGGCATCATTAATATTGTTTTATGCAAGATTAAGTTAGTTAGGGGCTGGAAGAAGGGGAAGGTGATAAGGAGGGAGTAGAAGAATTGAGAGTGAGAATTAGTGAACCAGGTAATAAGGAAAGTATTTAAGAGCGCTTTCCAAATAATCAGCTTGAATTTATGTACGAGTATGAACTGAACAAATTCTGGACGCAAATGAAGGAAGTGTTTGTTAGAATTGCAATAGAAATATGTGGTTGTTGCTAAAGCAGAAAGTTAAGAATGTAACAGTGAGTGGAGGGATAAAGAGGTGATTACAAGCAGTTAAATGTAAAAAAAAGAGGCTTGTGGTTAAATGTACTAAAAAGCCAATGATGAGATTTCAAAAGAAAAATGTTTGGAATTATAATTATTAAGCAGCGAAAAAATAAAAAGTAAAATTGCATACATAGAAAGAAAAAGTGAGATAATATCAGTTTCGAATGAGGATGAATGGAGATAAAAGGAATAGGAAGCAAGAAGGTTTATATATGAAAATATAGGAATCTGCACTAGAATAAGAATAGGGTGGTGCTTTCGGATTGATGAAATGGATTGAGGAGAGGTGTGGAGGGAGCACCGTCGAAACAAATCTGCATAACATTAGCAATAATCCAAGAAGTGATGGTGGAATTTGTGTTAGTTTGATGATTGCAAGCAGAAATAAGTATTTTGGGATGAGGTAAATAGTAGGAAATAGGTAATGGGTAGAGTGAGAAGTTGACGAATGGTAAATTCAGCAGGCAACGTGGAATTACTGTGAAATGATCAAGAATGGAGGCGAGATGGTGATTAAATGGATGTGAGTTGGGCTGTTAATAAAGCGTTCTTAGGAGGGCATGTTCCCAATGGATTGGAGGAAAGCAGTAATAGTACCCTTTATAAGGGTAAAGGAGATAAGGGTAACTGTAGGAGCTATAGGGGATTAGTTTATGAGTGTTGTATGGAACAATATGATGCTGGTATTTTTGATTAAAATTACATCGAGGGACTGAGGGACTAATTTGTAAAGAACAAGGGCATTTAGAAGTGGTAGAGAATTTGTGATCAATTCTACACATGAAAAACAAATTGATTGGAGAAAATGATGAGAGAACGAAGAATAAATTGTTATTTAGGTTTTTGGAATTTTGCAACAGGGCGTTATTGATAGAATTAATGGGGGAAGCTAATGTCGGTAGGTGTAAGTTGTATATTGGTGTTGGTATTAGGATTCTGTATGAAATCAAAAGTATGTATGACGATTGTGAAGCATGTGTAAGAATAAATGGAATTGAAAGTACAGTAATTGGCATAATACTTAAATAGCGGAGTGAGGCAGGGGATATGTTATGTCTCTCTTGGTTTTTCAATTTGTATTATGGATGGGGGTTATTGAAAGGATAGAGGTAGGGGTGTAGGATAAGGTGTTAGAATGATGGGAGGAGTGGAATTTGTGCCATACTATTATGTGCGGAAATTGATTTGGTTTTGAGTGGCGAATCTGAAGGAAAGTTTTGAGGAGAATTCATTAGAGAGGTTGTGGCAGTGTGCTGTAAAGGAGCGCGTTTAAAAATAAATGTAGGATAAGAAGTTAAGGTTATGTGGTGGAGGTAAGGAGGAGTTTCCCAGTGTGAAGTTATATTAGCATTGATGAAGCACAGGAAACAAGTCCTTGAATTTAAATACTTTAGGATATATGTTGGTTGTTGGATGAAAAAGGGAACGAATGATGCTGAGTGTAAAGTAGGAAAGTTGTAAATGGTAGGAAGGTGGTTGGCTGCAATTAATCCTTGTGGATGTTAAAGGGACTACGTTCTTGAGTGGCGCTCAGGGTATTTTCATGAGGTAAGCTGTTATTCTGTGTTAATCTATAGTAGGGAAACTATGTCTTAAAAAGAGGTAAAGATCTAGGTACAATGTGTCCTCAGAATGGACAATCCTTAGGGGTGTGTTAGGTGTGAAAATAAATGATAAAATGAGAAATTGAACGCAAATTAAGAGTTGTGTGGGTGTGAAGAAAGTCGTAGATGAGAGAATAATACAGAGAGTTCATTGAGGATGGCTCTAGTATTAGGGAAAGGATTGGATGACAGTCAGTTTGGTTAAACGGATGTGTATAGGTGGTGAGTATCCTTGGGAATGACCGTTCTTTCTTAAGGAGAAAGTTTTCTAGTTTCATGAGAGAATTGATTATGCATGATTTAGAGATGAAATAAAATTATATTCATGTGTTTTGAGATGGCATGGTAATTCCTTCAGGCAATTTCTCAGCACTACGACGCACTAGATTTTAACTAAGATTTATTACTAGATGTAGGGAAAGAAAACGGAATGTAAAACCTCCGTACAGAGAGAAAATTGCATAGGTTATGTATTCGGTAAAACTCTGAAGGGAACCCTTACACGCAAAGCATTTATGATCTAAGTGAAATCAAAGGGTACCTCTAATAACAACATCAAAAAGGCAAGAAACCAACTTACAATATCTTGGTGTTTTCAGAGAAACATTGAAGAAATATTATAATAAGATACAGAAATAAGGCGATTGAAGAAACCCAAAGGTTTAAGGAAATAAGCAGTATAAGAGAAAGAGCTGAAGGTTAAGAAAGATTACACTATTGTTTGTTTATTCCAAGACGATGAGAAGGATTCGGATAAGGAGCTGCGGACAACGATTGTGCTGAGGATTAGAGATATGGTAGACGAGCTTGCCAGCTGTATCTTAGAGTAGAGAAATCAATGGTGATGCGTGAATATTAAAATGCCAAGAAACAGATGTAATAAGTGAGAGCGAGACAAGCAGGAAAAGACTCTATTTTGTTGCAAGGATTGAAAGGAATTATAATTATCAATTGAGTTAGGAAACAGAAAACAGCTCACATTAACAACTCCGTATGCTCAAATGATTTATTGAGCCTCTATCGTCATATTTATATATATATATATATATTATATATATATATATATAGATATATATATATTATATATATATATATATATATTATATACTATATATATATATATATATATTATATATATATAAAGTATAATATATATAGTATATATATATATAACTATTACGGTATATAGGGGGGGGGACGGTTTTTAAAAGGTGAAGGGGGGAAGGGCTTTTTTTTGTTTTATTTTTTTTTTTTTTTTTTCAAAATTTATCCGGATTTTTTTTATTTAAATTAATATTTTTTTTTTTTTTTCTTGGGTTTACTTTGTTAAAAAACCTTTTTTTCTGGGTTGTTTTTTTATTTTTTCCCCGGGGTTTGGTTTTTTTGCATGCAAACGCAACTAACCCCAGTCTGAAAAAAAGGACGTGGATGAGGGATGATGATGATGATGATGATGATGATGATATGATGATGATGATGATGATGCATGAGATGATGATGATTGATGATGATGATTTTATATATATATATATATATATATATATATATTATATATATATAATATATATATAGATATTATATATATATATTATATATATATATATATATAGCATATAATTATTTAATTATATATATATAAAAATATATATATATATATAGATAATATATATTATATATATATATATATAGATATAATATATATATATATATTATATATTATATATATATATATATAACATTATATATATATAAATATATAATATATATATATATATATATATAATACTTATATATATTATATATAATATATAATATATATATATATATAATATAATATATATATATAATATAGTATATAATATATATATATATATCATATATGTAATATATATATATTATATATATTATATAATATATTATATACTATATATATATATAATATATATATATATATATATATATATATATATATATATTATATATATTATATGTGTGTGTGTGTGATGCTGTGTGTGTTGTGTGTGTATGTAGTGAGTGTGTCATTTCCAAGGTTGCCATATAAAAATATCTGGGCGTAAAAAACTAGAAAGCGTATTTCCAGCTATATCTTCATGCATATCTGATAAGCAGTACACATTTTACAAAACTAAAGGCTTCATGCTAGCAAATTTGACTAGAATATGTAAACGAGATTACAGAGGCTTTGAATGACCATTTCCACAGCGTTTAAAAAATTTGAAAACCAATTTAGCTTTAAACATTTGCATAATCTTAAAAGCATGCGCAGGTTCCCCTCTATAAGGAACCGGACCCTATGCGTGCCTGCATAGGGCTATAAAAAGCTTCCGGCCTTGTTTTATATATATACTATATATATATATAGTATATTATATTATAGAATATATGATAGTAATACTAATAATATATATATATATATATATATATTATATTATATAGATATATATATTATATATATATATATATATATAAATATATATATATTATATATACCTCATATATTATATATATCTATATATATATATATATACTATATACGATATTATATATATATATAATATATGTATGTCTTGAAATATATGTCATAGAACCTGATATATATATATATATATATATATTCTATTTCTATTTCTATTTCCATTTCCTCTCCCAGGAAGGATTCTTCATCCTGTCAGCCGCGCAAGCATCTTTCTCCAGACGTCCCTCTCCTGCACTATTCCTCTTCTCTTCAGCGCTCTCATATTTGGTAGCTGACATCTTTCCAGAGAGTCCTCCACCGATTCCGCCCATCTCTTCTTCGGTCTTCCCTTTGGTCTTCTGCCCTCTGGTGTCCATTCCCATCTTCTTTTCGGCATTCTCTCCTGCTCCATCCTCTCCAGATGTCTCCACCATCTCAATCTCCCCACATCAATCTTCAGTGTCATCTTCTTCACCCCTATATCTTCTCTAATAACTTCATTCCTTATTCTGTCTCTCCTACTCTTTCCAATCATAGTTCTTAATATCCTCATTTCCGCCGCTTGTATTCTACTCTCCTCTCTTCTCGTTGTTGTCCATGTTTCCGCTCCGTACAGCAGTGTCGGAGTCAGTATGCTGTTAAAAATCACTTTTTTAACCTCTATTCCGATGTTTTTATCTTTCATCATGGGGTATACCGCTTTCATAACTAATCCATACTTTTCCATTCTTCGTGTAATCTCTTCCCCACTTCCTCCCCTTCTGTTAAAACATCCTCCGAGATAATTGCAGGTATTTACCGCCTTCACCTTCTCCTCTCTCACCATCATTCTCATCCCCTCCTCATTTCCTCCGGTTACTGTTAATATCTCTGTCTTCTGTATGTTCATCTTCATCCCTGCTTCTTCCAACTCCTCCGCAAACAACTCCACCACCTCTCGAATCGCCTCCTCTCTCTCGCTCCAACATGCCAGATCGTCAGCATATGCCATTATGTCCCCTTCAAATTCTCCCAGTCTCTCTTTCACTTTCCTTATCACCACGTCTAAATATAATATAAACAGCAGTGGCGATAAA
>JABUQX010097608.1:25000-27500 GCA_015478945.1 Trachelipus rathkii | reverse complement strand
GGCAGTAAATTGGTTCACAACGTGATGGTATGTCGGGGCCAAAGCATCTCTTGGCTGCCCTAAAGGAAGATGACAGTTGTTTGGACTTATGGTATAGTCTGACTTTAATTTTTGAGGTGTCTTTAAGTTTTGAGGTGAGAATTCAAAATATTACGAAGGCACTTCTCTTCCTTATTGACAAATAGCATTGAAAGTTTTGAAGAAGAAATTTATCGAATTTTTCTGATTATTTTTACTTTCTTTATTATATAATTTTGTAAGGGTTTTATTAATTAAATTTTCAACTGAATATTGTGGGATGATCACAATTTAATAAAATTTTACTTAAGTGCGGCAATTTCTTCATCCAAATGTTTTCCCAAGTTGAATACGTAAACTAAAATTTTTTCACGATATATTCTTATGTTAAATAGTCGGTGAATAGGATCCATAGTTCATATACAGACCATTATCAGTGGGTTTGACATGTATGCCTGTAGATAATGAGCCGTCAGAATTAACATTGATTTTGATGTCTAAAAAACAGATAGCATTATTAACCTAAGTTTCGTATGTGAATTTTAAGCATGACAAACAACTCTTGAATTCTATTGATGAACTGATGTATATGATCTATGTTCCTAAAAATAGTGAGGGTGTCGTCGACATACCTTATGTAAAATACGGGGTTAAAGTTGTTTGTTTCACGAAGGATTTTGTTTTTCCAGACTGGACATATAGAAGTCAGCAAATGTAGGTCCAAGTTTATATATATAGTTTAGTTTTCAAAGTGAAAGGTTGTGTTCGTGCTTGCTCTTCTGTGTGATAGTGTTTTGTTTTTAATTTGTGCTATTGGAGTGATGTTTTAATTTTGTTTTAAATGCATCGGTATTTTAATATCATATTAGTATATTAGTTTTAATTAAAAATAAATATTTACGATTAAACGCCTTCAAGAGGTTTCAGATGGAAATACATATAACCTAATCTTTCGCACGACCCGGAACCTTAAGATAAGTTTTTTAGTGTTTTACCTTTTTAGCTTTTTGAATTTTACGTATTTAATTTATACATTAACATATTTAATGTCGCATACGGCTTTTAGCATTTACGTTCGTAAATTTGTAAGCTGTGCGAGTGTGTGTGTGTGTGGATCTTTTAACTTTTAAGGTTTTATATACTTTACATATTTATCGCCGTGCTTATTAATTTAGTTAGTTTCTGTTTTCATTTTTATAAACATAATTTAAAATAATTTTCATTTTTAAGGTTTTAATAGAATTTATTTGCTTATTTTTTTACTTTATCATTTTTTTTCTGTTCGAGATCTGTGTATTTGTGTGTGTGTGTTTGTTGTGTGGGTACAGGTTTTTCAGTAAAAACCCAATCCAGTGGGCTTTTGGGTGGGCTGTGTGTATTGTCGATTGTGTGTGTTTATTTGCGTGGGTGTCCGTTTGAATGACTGGACAGAGAAGATGTAGTGGTGGGCGCAGGCTGGGGTTCTCTATTGACTTTGCTAACGTCCGTGGCCTGAAAGCTAACCATGAATCTGTGGAATATCACCTCGCTAACTCTTTACCTAACATTTTATTACTGTCTGAGACCCAGCTAGCCAGGGATTCTTTTTCAAATAAACTTAATATCTCCAACTATAACTTTTTCTATAATTTCAGACTAAATGGTGGAGTCTGTGCCTATATAAACATTAACACTCCTGTAACACGTCTTGAGAATCTTGAATCTCCTAATTTCGATGTTCTATGGCTTAAAATCTTTCTCCCTACTACTACCATTATCTTGTGTTTCTGCTACTGCTCCCTAACGGAACAGATTTTCACCTCCTTTTTGAATATCTTACTACTTCTCATGAGACTGTTACTTCTTCCCATCCAAATGCTGAGGTCCTCCTCTATTTAGGGGATTTCAACGTACATCACACTGAGTGGTTGGGCTCCTCTCATACTGATGCAGGAGGGGAGGAGGCCAAAACATTCAGTATTCTAAACGATCTGGAACAGTTAATTAAAGAACCTACACATATACCAGATCAGAGACATTGCCTATCGGGCATGGAAAAACTCTCGTTCTCTCTTTCACCACTACTCCTTCTCTGATATAAATACACCATTTTCCCTCCTATCGGTATCTCTGACCACAATCTTGTAGCTCTTAACTTTAAAACTTTTTTCTCCAGCAGCTCCACCATGCCCCAAACGTACTTTCTGGCACTTTAATCGGGCTAATTGGGGGCGTTGCGTCGTTTCTTTGCAAACTATGCTTGGAGTGAATCTTGCTTTGACTCGGAGGACGCTTCGGTCACTAGCTGAAAAGGAAGGGGCTGTAATCGTCGAGGGAATGAGCGGGTTCATTCCATCATTCAACTTAAATCGATTGTTCTCCACAAAACTTCATTGGTTCGCATGAGAGAATGTTCTTCGCTCCATTCAGGAGAGAGGGACAATTGCCTATCGGGCATGGAAAAAACTCTCGTTCTCCTATACTCTTACTAATTCCATATCTG
>JABUQX010097608.1:15000-17500 GCA_015478945.1 Trachelipus rathkii | reverse complement strand
CGCCACCACGCAAGTCTCCCCGTAGTTCCTAAGGGCGGAAAACCATAAATCAGTAAGATAGGAAAGTATATCGCCAGTAGACCTCGAGCGCCGAAAGCCGTACTGGCGATCGGAAAGAAGTGAATGAGATTCCAGATGATCTAAGAAATGAGAGTTGAGAAGAGTTTCAAAGATCTTAGATATAATACAAGTAAGAGCTATAGGGCGATAGTTAGAAGGATCAGAGCGGCTTCCTTTTTTTCGGAAAAGGTTGGACATGTGCGTGCTTCCAACACTGAGGGAAAGTGTTAGTATTGAGACATAGAGAATATAGTTGAACGAGGGGCGGGGATAGCACGAAGCACTACTACCGCAAAACTCGGGAGAAATGCCATCCGGTCACCCGCCTCTAACCGTTCGTTAAGATTGTCAGGAAGGCCATGCACCCGATCGAATGTAATCCACAGGCAAAACAGGCATAGGACCACCTGAGAGAGAAGAGGAGATGAGAATGCCAGAATCGGCCAGGGTTGAGTTTAGAGGAAAATAGGAGGGCCAAGAGTATTTGGCCTTTTAAGTTGACGAGAATTAAGCAACAGAAACCATCAGAGGCCGAATAAGAGGAGGAAAGACAGATTGTACAGAAGTTGTTAGAGATGTTTTTGGCAAGAGGCCAGAAAGATTTGTCAGTAGGAGAACCAAGGAGGTTAGCGCACTTTCGTTTGATGAAAGCCCGCTTTGCTCGTCGAAGAGTATCCCTGCAACGATTTCCTAGCAGAATGGAAATTAGCAAGAGGAGCTGATAGGAGAACGAGAATTTTTCCACTCCGATACGCACTGTATCTAGCCTGAATGGCCAGAGAAACAAGCACGATCGCAACCATTGGATTATGAGGAGAGAAGAAGATTTAGTCGAAGGAAGGAATGAACCTTCCAGCCCATCAACGATTTAACAGCTAACTACCTTATCAGCAGAAGTTGAAGCGTCACAGAAACAAAGCAGTCATTCCAATTAAAGTTAGCGTAGAAGCAACGCCGCAATGCCCCCCAATCGGTCCGATCAAAGTGCCAGAAAAAACGAGTAGGGGCAGGAGGAGCTGTTGGAGCAGAAAGTTATTAAAATAAGACATATAAGGTTGTGCGTCAGATGTTACCGATAGGAGCGCAAATGGTGTTATTTAAGAGAGAGGACTAGTTGCGTGAAAACATAGGTCAATGTGTTCAAGAATTGGTTTAGGACAATCCGGAATGTGTGTGGGTTCTTTAATTAGTTGCTCTTCCAGATCGTTGAGAATGCTGAACGATTCGGCCTCCTCCCCACCTAAATCGGTATGAGAGGACCCCAACCATTCAGTGTTGTGTACATTGAAATCACCTAAATAGAGGACCTCAGTAATTTGATGAGAAGATATAACAGTCTCGTGAGAAGTTGTAAGGTATTCAAAAAAGGCGTGAAAGTCTGTTCTGTTAGGAGAACAGTAGCAGAAGCACAAGATTATTGTAGTAGAAGGAGAAAGATTTTAAGCCACAGAACATCGAAGTTAGAGATTCAAGATTCACGAGACGTGTTACAGGAGTGATGTTTACATTAGGCACATACTCCACCCTTCAACGGAAATTATGAAATTAGTTATAGTTGGATATATTAAACGACGTTTAGAGATGAATTCTAGCCATCTGGGTCTAGACAAAAGCAAAAGCATTAGGGCGTTAGAGTTAGAGAGGTGGTATTCCACGGATGCAAAGTTAGAGTGCAAGCCACGGATGTTGGTGAAGTCAAATGAAAGCCCGCGCCTGCGCAAATCCGCCATCATACACGCACACACAGTCACAACAACAAAAAAGAGCAACAGACAGAAACAAACAGACAAAACCCAAAAGAGAAACGAGGATAAAGTTATTCGTAAGCTAAAACCTAAATTTAAAACCTGGAAATTTAAAAATACGCTAAAACCTATATTTACAGTAAATATCTAAAATATGAATAATCCAGAAAGTTCAAAAACGCTCGCACACTCTCACACTCTCAAAAAAATTGAATACAAAAAAAAGGAAAAAAAAAAATACCATTGATCAACTAAAAAAGTGGAAGCTAAAAACTGTATAAATTATAATAACGGATATTCAAATACGTAAACGCCAAAAAACTAAGTTAAAAAGAAGTCGAGGAAAAAAATAAAAATAAAAAAAACATAACCTAGTACTAGCTAAACTACGTATTGCTTTCAACTGCCCAATCCTAAAAACTAACTATAAGTATCTAACATAACTAAAAAAAAGCTTCAAATTCAAAAATTAAAAACGAATAACTTATCTTTATAAGGTTACATCAGATTCTTCACATATTAAAACCATAATAGTTAAAACCACTTAAAACAGGGCATCACTTAATATACAAAACACACTTAATTAAAAAAAAAATAACCAAAACGATATAAACTACACACATTGTTTGCACTGCTGGTACATTTTGTTCAAGACATTAACATCGTTTTCAAACTCCAGGCACTCGTGCGACTTA
>JABUQX010097608.1:0-2500 GCA_015478945.1 Trachelipus rathkii | reverse complement strand
GGAAAGTGTTTAGTATTGAGACATAGAGGATATAGTTGAACGAGGGGGCGGGATAGCACGCGAAGCACACTCCCTCAAAACTCGGGAGGAATGCCATCCGGGCCCCGCCTGCCTAAACGTCGCTAGATTTCAGGAGCCATGCACCCGATCGAATGTAATCACAAGGCAAAGGCATAGGACACCTGAGAGCAGGAGAAGAAGGAGGATGAGGAATGCCAGAATCTTCCAGGGTTGAGTTAGACGAAAATAGGAGGCCGAAGAGATTGGCCTTTCAGTTTGGAGAATTAGCACAGAACCATCAGAGCGAATAAGAGGTGGCAAAGACAGATTTACAAGAAGTTGCTTAGAAGATGTTTTTGGTATGTGAGCTAGACAGATTGTTTCAGTTAGGAGAACCAAGAGTTAGCGCATTTCGTTTAATGAAAAGCCCGCTTTGGTCGTCGAAGAGAGTATCCCTGCATCGATTTCTAGCTGAGCAGAATGGAAATTAGCAAGAGTGTCATAGGAGAACGAGAATTTTTCCACTCCGATACCGCACTGTCTCTAGCCTGAATGGCCAGAGAACAAGCACGATCGAACCATGGATTATGAGGAGAGAAAGATTTAGTCGAAGAAGGAATGAACCTGCTCATCCCATCAACGATTACAGCTCCCACCTTATCGGCAGAAGTCGAAGCGTCACCAGCAGACAAAGCAGTCATTCCCAATTTTAGTTAGCGTAGCAAGCAACGCAATGCCCCCCAATCGGCCCGATCAAAGTGCCAGAAAAAACGAGTAGGGCAGGATGGAGCTGTTGGAGAGAAAGTATTAAAATTAAGAGATATAAGGTTTGTGGTCATGAATTTACGATAGGAGCAAAGTGGTGTATTTTACGAGAGAAGCGACTAGTGGCTGAAAACACTAGGTCAAGTGTGTTCAGGAATTGCGTTTAGGACGATCCGCGAATGTGGTGTGGCGTTCTTTAATAGTTTGCTCCAGATCGTTTGCAGGAATGCTGAACGCATCGGCCCTCCTCCCACCTAAATCGGTATGAGAGGCACCCCAACCATTCAGTGTTATGTACATTGAAATCCCCTAATAGAGGACCTCCGTATTTGGATGAGAAGATATAACAGTCTCGTGAGAAGCAGTAAGATATTCAAAAAAGGCGTGAAAATCTGTTCTGTTAGGAGAACAGTAGCAGAAGCACAAGATTATTGTAGTAGAAGGAAGAAAGATTTTAAGCCACAGAATATCGAAGTTAGGAGATTCAAGATTCACGAGACGTGTTACGGAGTGTTATGGTTTACATAGGCACATACTCCACCTTTCAGCGGAAATTATGAAATAAGGTATAGTTGGATATATTAAACGATTTATGAGGATGAAATCTTAGCCATCTGGGTCTCAGACAAAAGCAAAAGATTAGGGTTAGAGTTAGAGAGGTGGTATTCCACGGATGCAAAGTTAGAGTGCAAGCCACGGATGTTGGTGAAGTCAAATGAAAGCCCGCGCCTGCGCAAATCCGCCATCATACACGCACACACAGTCACAACAACAAAAAAAGAGCAACAGACAGAAACAAACAGACAAAACCCAAAAGAGAAACGAGGATAAAGTTATTCGTAAGCTAAAACCTAAATTTAAAACCTGGAAATTTAAAAATACGCTAAAACCTATATTTACAGTAAATATCTAAAATATGAATAATCCAGAAAGTTCAAAAACGCTCGCACACTCTCACACTCTCAAAAAAAATTGAATACAAAAAAAGAAAAAAAAAAAAAACAATTGATACAACTAAAAAAAAGTGGAAGCTAAAAACTGTATAAATTATAATAACGGATATTCAAATACGTAAACGCCAAAAAAACTAAGTTAAAAAGAAGTCGAGGAAAAAAAATAAAAATAAAAAAAACATAACCTAGTACTAGCTAAACTACGTATTGCTTTCAACTGCCCAATCCTAAAAACTAACTATAAGTATCTAACATAACTAAAAAAGCTTCAAATTCAAAAATTAAAAACGGATAACTTATCTTTATAAGGTTACATCAGATTCTTCACATATTAAAACCATAATAGTTAAAACCACTTAAAACAGGGCATCACTTAATATACAAAACACACTTAATTAAAAAAAAATAACCAAAACGATATAAACTACACACATTCCATTGGAGCTCCGATAAAACACAACCTGTCACTAACGCAATACCTTTGTCGACCCTTATATTATATATATATATATATATATATATATATCATATATAATATAATATATATATTATATATATATATTATATATATATATATTATATATATATATATAATATATATAATATATATATATATATAATATATATATATATATATATATATATAGTCTTAAATTTTGAATTTTTAAGACTTGCTCATTAGCAGCATTAATTTTGAAGATTTTATCCACAAACCTTTTCTTGGTCAAATGCAGAGAAAAATTCATTTCATCAGAAAACTTGCAAAAGCCCAAATATCTCTC
>JABUQX010097607.1:0-18548 GCA_015478945.1 Trachelipus rathkii | reverse complement strand
GCTCCAAAAGTCTAAAATTTTTCCATTTTTTAAAATATTTATTAGATTTTTTTTAAATTAAATTATCAGTAAATATTTATTTAAAAAGTTTGATGCCGACCTGAGGTTAGGCAATCTTCTATATACAGAATCATTGTACTTCGAACAAGCCATGTCCAATTTATGTTAACGCCAGGACAAAGACGTTTCCCATATTAAGGATTAGGTTATATATATGATGCTCTATAATACAAAAATATGTAACTGTCCAGTTTCAATTTACCCTGAAACGGTGGTGATAATAAAATTGTGCTAAACAATATAAAATATTTGAAAATTTTAAATCTTAACTTTCATACCCTGGTTTCACTCAATGAATAAAAAATATCTGCATGAGATATCTTTATTTTTAAAATTAATCATGATATTGAACTTTCAAACTTTAAGCTAACCAATTTTCATGAAAAATGTGTTAAAAAAAAAAACGAAGATTTTCATTCTTCTGTCAGAGCAGTACATTAATATTTTAAGGTATTAACATAATCAAAATAATAATAATAATAATAAATAATAATAATAATCAAGAATAATCAATAATAATAATTAATTAATTAATAATAATAATAATTAATAATGATAAATAATATTAATAATAATAAATAATACAATCAAACAACTTCAGATATATACAAGTATGTTGTCATTATCGAGAGTCTTCCCAACAAACCTTCCTCCTCAATGCCATTTGATCTCTTTCCCAACCAGACAAGTCACGCCACTCGATATAGCTGTCCTTACCTGATGACGTTCCAAGACAAGTGAGGTGTGGAAAGCATCGAGTTATAATTCCTGACAAAACACTCTGCCACTATATCTCCTTCCTGTGCAAATATTTGTACGGCCAAAGTAGTAGCACTGCTTCTTTATATATATATATATAATAATATTATTATATATAATATATATATATATATACTATACTTATATATATATTATATATATATATATAAATATATAATAATATATAAGAGATAAATAAATATATACTATATATAATATATATTATATCTCATATATATATATATTATATTATATAATATATACTAATATTATATATATTTTTTTTTTTTTTTTTTTTTTTTATATATATATAATATATATATATATATATTATAGATATAGTTATATATAATATATTTATATATATAGAAAGTTAATAAATGCAGATATGAATAAGATTGAGTTATTAAAATAGTGGAGCGAGTCAGCGGATGTGTTATGTCTCCTTGGCTATTTACATTTGTATGTGGCTGGATGATTAAAAGAAATTAGAGAAGGCAGTTTGGTGAAGTGTTAGACTGAGAATGAAGAGGGTGGGTGCCGTCTGCGATTGTACGCTGATGATTTGTTTTGTGTCCTAATCTGACGAAAGCGTTTTGAAGATGGTACGAAGGTTAGGCAGAATGTGTAAAAGCGAGGGGTAAAAGTAAACAGTACAGTAAGGCAATTTAGTGAAGCGAGAGCAAGGGGAGTTCGCTGTGAAATCATGTGGATGAGTGAGAGTTGGAATTAAGATCGAGTTTAAATATTTCAGGCTCTTATGTTAGATTAAACAGAGAACTTCATGATGCAGTTGTAGTAGGAACATTGTGAAAGGTAAGTGACTGTGCAATTAAATATTGGGTGATACAAAAGAGATTCTGGTACAATGAATGATGTTGTTACCTGGGTTAATGGTATATAGAAGCTATGTGTGCGAGATTAGGAGTATAGACTCTAAGATATACAATTGTTCAGATGGCAAATCCTGGGCGTTTTAGCGTGTGAGAAATATTGATAAAATGAGGAATGAACTCATTGAGAGTTTTGTGGTCGTAAAGATGCTTAAATGATGAGAATAATATTAATATATGAGAGCGGCTTGCTCGTCCGTCATATAGAAAGGATGGATGATAGTCGGCTTTGCGTAGCGAAGTGGATAGTTGAGTCTTGCTGAAGATCGAACCACCTGGGAGACTGAAGAAAAGTGTATTGAGTCAGTATAGGAATTTGGCAGAGGCGAGAAGAAAAGGTGCGACAACGAATGGAATGACAGTTTTGTTAAGAATAATGGTTGTGATTTGCCCAGCGGATGAGCCCCACATTGACGAAATACCACACTGAGTGTTCGTCGCAGTCTCGTGAAACCTCTAGGTTCGATTTTTATGATTGCGACATCTTCACTTAAGGATATAAAGGACAAGAACTGCTGGATCTCTTTTCGCTTGCGTCATGTTCTTCTACCTGTCTTTTCTGTTCTTATGTCCAGGTTGCATGGGATGGCACCTTACCAAAGTCTGGGGAAAGAAGAAAGTGAGTGATGATATAATACGTATATATAATAATATATATATAACATATATATATAATACATATATATATGTAGTATATATATCGCATATACTATATATATACTACTTATAATACTACTATATATTAGTATATATATACTTATATAAATATATATATATATATATATCATATACATAGGATCTACATATCATATATATATATGATATAAATATATATATATAGTATATATATATATATATATATTATAATTTATATAGTATATATATATATATTTTATATAAGAAATAATCATATATATATATATTAATATATATATGAAATAATATATACACCCACCTTCTCTCCCAAGACTAGGTGGTTAGGTGTTGTAAACATGCACCGAAAACAGAAAAAGTAGTAGAAAATACGACGCAAGTCGAAAGAAAGCCCAGCCTTACAGGCCCCCTTTATAACTTTTTAGTGAGAACTCGTCCCAATCAGAAAATCCACCTAGAGCTTCACGGACAAGCGCGACGGACCCTCACCTAGTGGATCGCTCACATGTTGCGAACTCATCCCTTGCCAGGTGCGCCACAACCATACCCCCTCAGTATATATATATATAATAGAATAATATATATATATATAATAATAATATATTATATTATAACGATTATATAGATATATTTTTGTAATTTTTATTTTCTATAAGATATAGTTATAGTATATATATAAATATATATATATAATTAATATATTTTTATCAATAATATTATATATATCTATATATTATATATATACATCTATATATATTATATAATATTATTATAATATCAATAGTATAGTATATAATTATATAATATATATATATATATATATAATATATATAAATGTAAATATTTCCTAATGGTTTTTTTTGTAGGCTTAAAGTATTTTGCAATTGTGGTAAAAAGTAATTTTATATTTTTTAATGTAGAATTTTAGAAATTGAATCTGTTGCATTATAATTGTCTGTTCTTATAAAAAGTCTGTTCACTCTTTTGACGACTATTAATCTGTTAGATCACTTTACTTAATATGGAAATACATGATTGCATTTTTTTTATTGTTCTTCCATCCTTTTTCTCTTTGTTTGTAATATATTTAGGAAATGTACTCATTTCTATGGCTAAACATTGTATACTAAGACCCCATTGAACTATTATCTTATTCCAATACATTGCGAAGAGTGAAGACCTGGGTGAGATCAACCGTGTCAGATAAGGTTTCAATGAACTATGTGCATTCTGAGTGCACACAGAAAAATGGTGCTGGATGAAGATTTACTAGGACTGGCTTTTGTATAACCCTTTATTATAATATATCAATCCGGCTCCCCAATGACTGGGTTTGAAGCGCAATCATGCACGTAAATGGAATAGTTTAGTAGAGTATGGTGACTCGAGTCGACAAAGCTCCCCCATACCATATCAACTACTCGTACCATTAAGTTCCAGACCGTCGCTGCCAAAATCCATTCTGGAGCTCAATCCACTGTGACATCTCGTCGGGCTCAACAGAGAACAGCTAATTAGACTCTCGATAAGGGTAAGTGGGAAAAGGGGAATTATAGGGCATTAGTTATTGTGTGTTGAGGAAAGATATAATGCTGAAATTCTGACCGCAAAAAGTAATCGAGTGACTGAAAGAGATCAGTAACGGAAAAAGGGGCTGTTTTGGAAGTGGTTGAGGATGTGTGGATCCAATATTTTTACATAGAAACAAATGAATGAGAATAAGAAAAACAGTGTGTACAACTCTACAATGGCAATAGGCAATGTCATCATGGAAATAGTGAAGAGTGGTTGTCCCCGAGTACAGGTTCAGTGCTGGGGCGACTATTGTTCCTCATATATTTATATATAAATGATTTGAGACCCAGGGACTAAATTTGCCAAGTCTTCAAAATTTTGCAGATGTTACTCAAAGTGGCACACGCACAGTGTAGGACATAGTGAGCAGGATGTATAAAGATGCAAAATGATGTTTGGCATAAACTCTCTCTTGGGTGCAGATAAGTGCAAATGACATTTAATAATAACAGAAGTGTAAGCATAGTTCACCTAGCTTACTCAAATAAAAGTTTTAACCCCATATGAATGGGGATCGTATTGAGTCTTGTGACCAAGGAAAAAGATGTAGTGGATATTAAAGCAGTAATGATAAGTAGCTAATAACAGTGCTTGGAAGCAAGGAAAATAAAACTAATGCTTGCATAATAAATCGCAATGTCGCTTACAAGAACAGGGAAGTAATAAATAAATGTATAATAGCTATGTTAGCCAGTAATAGAGTATTGTGCACACAAGTTTTGGCCCCTTATTTAAAGAAAGACTTAATATGCTAGAGAGAGAGTGCAACGTTAGAGCATACAAGGATGATTTTCTGGTTGAGGTTAGGAGCTATGAGGAGAGCTGACAGTAGTGAGAAATGTTTTTCTGTAAAAGGCGATTTCCATAGGGACATTATACAACTACAAGTCGTTACAAAAAATTTACATCTCTTGAAACGGAGACCAATAAAATGTCATAATGGAGCACGGGACTGGTGACCCAGGGCATAAAAGAAAATTAAGAGAAAAAGAAATGCCATCTTCATATAAGAAAGCATGTATTCAGTAATAAGGGTTATTAAAATTCTGAATGGTGTGCCAACAGAAAAATTGTAATTGCAGCTCGATTGCAAACATTTAAGAAGGGACTCTATAGATAAGGATGGTTTGCGCGTATCATTATTTATATTTTGTACTAAGCCTAAATTAGGTTGTGCTTAGTTCACTTAGTTATTAGGTAATTGCATGTACTATAAACGTATTAAAGCTTAGGCCTGGTAGCATGTATATACTTTAAAATATAGGCTACTAGTTTTTTTTATTTTAGTTAATTTTTATACGTGTATAAATATATTATTGACAAGCCCTAGGGTGTTTTGGATTGTGCAGAGGGGGGGGGGGGGGGGGGGGTGGGGGGGGGGGGGGGGGGGGGGGGGGGGGGGTGCATTGTTTTAGACTTGGGTATAAAGTGATTAGACAAGCTCTTTAAGGTGCTTTGTAAGATTATGCATGAGCATGTTGTTTGGTGATTGTCTTTGTTGAGCTTGACCTGGGACCAGTTCTTGGATAGCCCATGTGGCTTCCTTACTGTCTTGAGTTACAATTTAAAATGGCTAAATTTGTTATATTTTTTTAAACACTAATTTTTAGAACTTTTAATACTTTTTTTTATGTACCACTATTTTCTACGATTTATATATCATATATATATAATATATTATAAGAATTTATATATATATTATAAAGTATACTATATAATATTATATATATACATATTATTATTATAATATATATATATATAATTAAATCAATTCCCTCTCGACTCCATTTATTCTTACACATGCTTTTGCTATCGTCATACCACTTTTGAATTCCATTACAACACTATAGTATCAAAAACAATTGCCATTAGAGCTTCCCATATAATAATATATATAAATTATATATATTAATATATTATATAATATAGATAATATAAGAATATATATATATATCATATATATATAATATATCTATATATACTATATAATACTATATATATAGTATACTATTTATACATATATGATATATTATATATATAATATATACTATATAAATAACTATATATATATTATATATAATTATAATCTTATCATAATATATATATATACTATATATATATATATATATATAAGTATATATATATAATATTCATTCGCATTTGTAGCTCATTAACTAGTGTATTAATAAATTACACTTGAATACATCTGGGCCTAGATAGGTTAAAGGGAAAAATCACAAAGAGTAAAAATTCTTCATCTAAAGTTATCGATAATGTTGTGTAAAGCTCGATAACAAATTTGCGTCCGATATTTTACATCAAAAAGTATCGATAATATTGTGTGAAACTCGACAACAAATTGTCCTGATAAGTGACATAATGTCCTGATAATTTATGAAAATGCGTTTCTGTCCCGAGAGTCGGGTGGTGAAAAAAGACATGTCCAAATACGTAAAGCAAGCCGCGATGTGTGTGTGTGTGTGTGTAAGTAAAATCTGTGGGTAAGTAAATCTGGGTGGGTGAGTGTAGGTAAATCTGCGTGTGATTAAAATCTGTGTGAGAGCGTAAGCTATATCTGTGTGTGACTGTTGGTGAGTGTAAAATGCTTAAGGTCTATGGGGTAAATGTAAGTGCCATAGTGATATGTGTGTATAAGTGTCATAGTGACTGTGTGTGTGTGTATAAGTGTAGGTGTAAGGTAAGTGTCTATGGGTAAATGTACGTGTCATAGTGAATGTTTATAAAGTGTCATAGTTGAATGTGTGTATAAGTCTGTAAGTGTGTCGTGGTGTGTGTGGGTGTGTAGTGTGTGTGTGAGTGTGTGTGTTCTAATACATAATAATAACAATAGGCATGAAGTAAATAACACAAGTATAATAATAAAAATAAAATAAAATAATAAAAAATAATAAAAAATAAAAAAAAAATAATAAAAATAAAATTAAAATAAATAAAAAGTATTAAAAACAAAATAAAAAACAAAATGTTTAAATAAAGCACATATGAGTTAAAACAGTAAAACAGAAAGTTAAAAGTAAATCAGAAAGTTAAAGCAGTAAAGCAGAAAGTTAAAGCAGTAAACTAGTAAACAAAAGCAATACTAATCATTAGTGTTAGTAACACCTCCTATTGACATTTACTGATTTACTGCTTTAAGTATGTAATGTTAATAAAAGCAGTAAAGCAGAAAAGTTAAAGCAGTAAAGCAGTAAACAAGCATACTAATCCCTTAGTGTTAGTAACACTCTATTGATTACCTACTTTACTGCTTTAAGGTATGTAATGTTAATAAATATATGAGTTAAAGCAGTAAAGCAGAGAGTAAAACAGTTAAAGCAGTATATGTTAAAGATAGCTAAAGCAAGGAGTTAAAGCAGTAAAACATGAGTTAAAACAGTAAACACAGTAAAACAAAACATACTAATCCCTTAGTGTTAGAGTAATAACACTCTCTTGATCCATTCTGTTTTACGTTTAACTCTGCAACAAAATTATGTTTTAATAAAAGTTTCGTACAATTGTATGTAAAATTAAAATTGATATATACAACAAAATTTTTTCTTCTACATACAATTTTTAAAAATTTATAGAATTAAAAAGTATTAAGTAAAATAATAAAAGTCATATTTTCTGTTTATTGTCAAAATTAGCTTTTTTTTATCCTGTAAGTGTTCTATGCATAGTCTAAGTTTCAAATGGATAGTGAAAGCGCTTACAAGTCTCATAGTGTGTATAAGTCATAGTGATGTGGTGTATTAAGTTAGAAAAATACTAACTCATAGATAGGAAGTATCCTAGCAGCTGGTAATTACACCAAATCGAACCTCATACCCTTATACATAGGGTAGACACCCGTATTAGTCTTATTCTAGGCTCAGGGGACTAGAAAGCTTGAAAAAAGTGGCAACTCAGTTGCACTATGCGCACTCACTTGGCCCACTATGTGGCACTCACTTGCCACTCACTGCACTCATTGGCACTTCATTGGCACTCACCTGGCCACTCATCAATACTCATATAATAATCATAGTAAACACTCAATAAGAACATCACTAGAACTTCTAGATTGATTCGGGAAAACCATCAAAGACCATCAAAAAGCATACAAGCGTCAAAAAAAGACAATGCCAAAATTGTACCGTAGAATACAAAAGGGTTGACCAAAAATGGGTCTCAAAGTTGTCCTATGAAGACAAAGGGGTCGAAAAATTAGGTCCAAAAATTAAGTAAAACCAAAAAATTAGGTGGGCCAAAATTGACCCATGGAAGAACGCAAGAGCGATTCTGGAGTTGTGTTTGTCGTGTGTATAAGATGTAAATGTAAAGTGTCTATGGGCTAAAATGATAATGTCATTATGAATGTGTGTATAAGTTTCATAGTGAATTGTGTATTAAGTGATCATAGTGGAATGGTGTATAAGTGCCATAGTTGTATGTGTGTATAAGTGACATAGTGTGTATAAGTTCCATAGTGAATGTGTAAGTGTAAATGTAAATGTCTATGGGTAAATGTAAGTGGGATAGTAAATCTTGTGTGTGTAAGTGCCATAGTGAATGTGTGAATAAGTGTATGGGTGTATAAGTAAATCTGTGTGGAGTGTAAGTAATATGTGTGTTGTGGTGGTGTGGTGTGTGTGTGTGTGGTGTGTGTGTGTGTGTGGTGTGTGTGTGTGTGGGTGCTGGGTGCTTTGTAGGGTGAATAATATATATAAAATAATATTATAATTATTATGATATAAATATTAGTATATATATATATATATATATTATATAATATATATATAAATATATATACTATATATATATATATATATAATATAATATATATATATATTATAATATATATATATATATATATATATATATGATTACGACTAATATATATACGGTTCAGAATACTTATTCCAATTTTCAAGGCTTACAAAAAAATTGAAACAACAAATGGCCTGAGCATTCGTTTGGGGTAGTAAAAATTGCCACGGGTTAGTTCTCGGACGACAGACCTAATACCGAAATAAAATAAAAAATAATTAAAGAATAATAATCACAATATGTAAATAATTAAAAATAATTAAAATAATAAAACATTAATACAAAAGATAAAATAATTTAAAAATAATTCAAATAAAATGAATAAAATTTCGAAATTAAAGAGAAAAGCCATGATGGCAAAGTAACAGGGGCGAAGTAGATGGACATGAGCATGTTTGGGTAAAAAAGCCATGTGATTTTAAAATTGGTTTTATGACTTTTTATTTTCTAAAATACACAACGTGTTTAGCGAAATGCTGAGCATTGCTCCACGTGCTAGTTCTACAAAATAATTTATTTTTGTATTGTTTGTATATGAAACGATTAATGTAAGATCAAAGGAATTTACTTCATTATTATCATAAGATTGCATAGTTTATTTATTATATATATTCATTATATTATTATTATTATATTATATTATATTATTCATTATTTATTATTAAATTCGGTATTAAACATTTGAAGCAATGATGCGCACGCAGGCAAAATCTCTCTCTCTCTCTCTCTCTCTCTCTTCTCTCTCTCCTCTCCTCTCTCTCTCCTCTCTCTCTCTCTCTCTCTCCTCTCTCTCTCTCTCTCTCTCTCTCTCTCTCTTCGTTTCCCTCATATATATATATTATAGTATATTATTATAGAATATTAAATATATATATATATATATATTATATATAAATATAATAGATATATACTATATATATATATATATATAATATACTAATATATATAATATATATTATATATATATATATATATATATATATATTATACTATATTATAATATATATATATATATATATAATATATAATATATATATATATATATACATTATTATTATTATTATTATTATTATTATTATTATTATTATTATTATTATATTATTATTATTATATTTATTATTATTATTATTATTATTATTATTATTATTATTATATTCTCCTAATTCGTAGCGCTGGACGGGTGGTTAAAAGGTCAGGGGTTTGCCTTAGAGGTAAGAGGTCGAGTTCTATTTTGAAATATGACACGGATAGAACTCGAAACGGTGAAGACGATAAGGCTTGAGGTGGTAAGGAAGGTTAAGAACAGAAAAAAAAGGGACGGTGGAAAATCGTGTCATGACCACGGGCGAAGGTGTGTGGTTTGGTGTGTGTGTGGTCGTGTGTGTGTGTGAGATGGGTGCGACGTGGCTATGCTGGCGACGGTATATCAAAGGAGGATGGACACAGGCGTCGGATTCTGAAACCTACGTTCAGTGGATTTTGAACCCACGCGTTCAGTGCGGCGGAAACGCGCCTGCGGCGCAGCGATTTCGAAACAACAAGGTAAGACATCAAAAAAAAGCTAAGCCCCATAAAAGACAGATCAAAATCACAACCGTGGGCCAAAATTCGACCCATGATCGAAAAAAATTAGGGGGGATAACAAATAGAGGGCTAGATACTTACCGACGGAGGCTTCGCCTCCGTCTTGCGCAACCCTTCTCCGAAGGGTTGAAAAATTAGGGTGCCAAAAAAATCTAGGATTGCCAAAAAGATTGGGTTGCCAATACATTAAGGCTTGCCAAAAAAGTTAGGTTGCCAAAAAATTCCGCTGCCAAACATGCACCATGGGAGACCAAAGGGTTGGTCGAAAAAAAGGTCAAGGCCCAAAAAGTTAAAGCCAAAAAGGTCAAATCAGTAAAATCGGATCGTCAAGGCGCGCTCAGGCTAAAATCCTAGGATTCTCGCGGGGGCCCATTGTACTTTTTCGTCCAATCATCCTGCTCCTACCTTACTATATAATATATAATATATATATATATCATATAATAATATATAATATATATTAATATATAATACTACTAATATATATTATTATACTTATATATATATATCTATATATAATATATACTATATATATATATATATTGTATATATATAATATTATATATATAGATAAATATATATAATAATAATATAATTATAGTATAACATATAATAATATATAATAATATATATATATTATATAATAATAATTTATAATATATTATATATATATTATAAATAGATATATATAATACTATATATAATAATATTATAGATATAATATATATATATTCACTACTAATATATTCCCACTGTTCCACAATTTATGATGGGGTTACAAATTAACTTGTCAAATTTTAATATGATAAAAATAGTACAATGGTTTTTACATTTCTGGGATGCCATAAAAAACAAAAAAAAAATAGTGATAAATGGTAGATCCGGCTCCGGACCCGGCTCCGGCTCGGCATCCTTCTTCCCGCAAAGCTGGATATCCGTCCTATTTACAACATACTTCCCTTCGCGGTATACCTCTAATGTCTTCCGGCTCTCCGACTAGTTTTAGTAGCCTAATTAAGACAAGTTGCTATTACCAGTAAAATTTAAAGTTTTATTACTTTCAGGAAAGGAGGCAAAAACATAAAAATAAATTTGCATGCATAAACATATTTCGTGGGGGGGGGGAAAAGTTTAAAAATTAATCTAAATTTATCTCCTTTGAACTAGAGCAATGCAAAAAACTTGAAGTAAAGTGAATAAACGCAAAAATTACTCCTTTCTATAACATTTAATAAAGTGTTACCAACCACTAAAGAATGAAACTTTGAAAATTAATATATAGATATATATATATATATATATATATATATACTATATATTATATATAATTACTATATATATATACTATATATAATATATATATATATAATCAATATATATAATATATATATATTAATATTATAAGATATATTATAAAATATATAATAATATATATAATATACATATACTATATATATAATAATAATAATAATAATAATAATAATAAAATAATAATAATAATAATAATAATAATAATAAATAAATAATAATAATAATAATAATTAATAATAACTAATAATAATAATAATGGACCAACACTCACTACAGAGCGAGCCCTTTTCAACCAAGGGGGGGTGTAGAATGATAAATTAAAATAATAGATGGAAACCCACTCCCCCCAAGCCTAAAAGCAATCTCTGAGGTGACCGCAGAGCGTGTTTTAAAGAGAGGAGATTAAATACAGCAGGAATAAAAACAGATGACCCAGGAGTTCCACAGAAGAGCAGGTGACTGAAAGAGAGGCCCACACGAACGAAGCCTGGGGCTTCCAATATTCACACATAATTCATGAGAAAGCAGGGGCCCCCTTGTGCATGAGGGTGACACAGTTTGGCGAGGTTAGACATCCAACAGCTCGGAGCACCTGCCGTTGTAGTAACCAATACGTTAAGATAAGTTGCACCAACCGTCACCACGCAGAAATAGATGTCAAGAAGAGTGTAAGAAAGAGGGCAGTTTTATTAGTCTTTGAGCCTTAAAATCAACATTTTCGAGAATATAGGACTGAAACTCGTAGCTCTCCAAATTGGGAACAGAACTCCATACTGTTCAGAAGAAAAAATTCTGGCAACCTGAATAGTACTCCTAGTTTTTTTTTGATGCCTTAGCAACCTGTGTGTTTCGTTTGTATTCAAACAAAGAATGTTTAGTTGTTCGCAGGTGAGAAGGTAGAACTATTGAAGCAGAAGAAAGAAAGGAGAGAGAGAGAGGAGAACACGCAGGAATAGAGGGGAAAAGAGAGACGGGAACGAGAGAAGACGAGAGAGAGAAGAGAGAGACCAGAGACGAGAGAGAGAAGAGAGAGAGACGAGAGACGATGGAGAGAGAAGAGCAGAGCAGAGAGAGAGAGAAGTTGAACTTCACAAGGTTGAGGCGGCCATCATTTCCAGATTGGTAAGAATAGAATCGAAAAGCTGAAGTTGAGAAGCAATTCTAGAAGCAAAAGAGCGAGTAGGTTTGAAATGAGTTTAAGAAAGGAGAGTTGTGTCTACCATAAGAATGCGAAACAGTTCAGAAGATCTTAGAGATCTTATTAAAAAGATAAAATAGTTGGAGTATAGAATAGGAACCCTTGCGGACATCACAATTAACAGAAAAGAAGAAGAGTCGTATCATACTTAAACAAGGCCACTATGAGCGAATGAGAGAAATTCATGTGAGGAAAAAGTGATAGAGAAGAAAAAAGCAAAGGAAGGGAGCTTAGAGAAGTTGCGACGCAAGCTATTCCGTGCAAAGGCTTTCGATATGGCAAGCGCCACCACACACAAACTCCCCATAAGTCCCTAAGGACAGAAGAACCATAAATCGTAGAGAGGAAAGAGTGTTACTAATTGACATCGAATACCATACTGTTGATCAGAAAGGAGGGAATGAGATTCCACACACGACTCCCCATTGTCTCTATAAGGGTAGAAGACCATAAATCAGTGAGATAAGAAAGTGTCGCTAATTGATATCCGAATATCATACATTGGGAGCATAAAGAGAGGGAATGAGATCCAGATGATCCAGAGAACTGAGAGTGAAAGAAGAAGTTCTCCACAAAGATTTTGGACAAGAATACAAGTGAATAGCTAAAGACGAGTTAATAGGATCAGAATGGTTAAATCTCTTTCGGATCGGTTGAACAAATGAGTGCATCCAGCACTGAAGGAGAGAGTTAGAATTAAGTATTTAGAGTTAAAGTCAACGGGAGGAACTACCTACGGTCACTAGCCTTCTGAAATTTCATAGATCTCAGAGACTCACGTGAACCGATCATGTGTAATCACACGAGCTATGAGACATTCTGAAAGAGAAGGATCTTAAGAGGGTTGCCAGGATCGTCCAGGGTAGAATTAGAATACAAAAAAGGAAGCCTAAGTGATTATCCTTTTCAGAAGGCAGTATTAGCTTCATATCTCAGATTGAATAACAGGAAAGCAATGGCAATTCTACAGACGTTATTATATAGATGTTTGCAAGCGTCTATAGGAAATTTAATAGTAGGACGATCCAAGGAGTCAGCCACTTCCTTTGTGAAAGCACGCTTCGAATACGAATAGAAAGGATTGAACGGTCCATAAATCATTATTTGAAACAAAAGTACAAGTTTTATAGGTTAGGGCGTTTCCATTTCGATATTGCATCGCTAGTATCCTGCATGCAAGGTTCATATCCACCCAAACAGGATTTTCTGAGATAAGTTCTGATAGAAAAAGAATACAAGCTGCCCATCATCGGAATAACGGCCTCTATATTTTCAGCAGCACCGAAGCGTCCTCGAGTCAAACACAAGATTCAACCAAAGGTAGGTAGCAAAGCAGCGACGCAATGTTGCCAATTAACCCGATTAAAGTTCTAGAAAGTATGTTTAGGGCATGTGGAGTCTACTGGCGACGAAAAGCTGTTAAATTAAGAGCTACAACGATTGCTTCCGAGCTCCCCCGGTAGCATGTAAATTGCTGTATCTTGTTGCGCAGAAGAAAACAATGGTGAAGCATAGTTCAAGTGTTCAAAATAAATTGCTTATTGTGTACTTGTCTGGTATGTACTGTATGTATAGTCCATTAATCAACTTTTCCAGAATCGTAGAGAATACTGAATGCTTTTTAGCCTCCTCTCCCACCTGTATCACTATGAGAGGAGCCCAACCATTCTGCGGTGTATGTTGAAGTCCCCTAAGTAGAGGACCCGCATTTGGATGAAAGTAATAAACAGTCTCGGGAGAAGTTGCTACAGATATTTCAAAAATAGCTGGATAAATCTGATTCTATTATGAAGCAGTAAAACAGAACACACAAAATAGTAGTAGTAGTAGGAAGAAAGATCTTCAGCCATAGAACATCGAAGCTATAGGTGACTCAAGGTTTTTTTATTTTATCATATATATATATAATATATATACTTACTATAATATTATATTATTATATATATATACTATATATATATATAATATAAATATTATAATATAATAGATATATATATATATATATATATATAGATATATATATATAATTATCAGTATCATATATATATATTGATAATTTAGCTTGCAATTCTCGCAGATTATAAGATATTGATGATCTTACCCCTAGAGCAATCTTTAAAAAAACTCATCTATCTGAGTAATCTTTATTTTAGTTTGTATTATAATAACTGCTGAAAAAGAAATAACTTTAATTTGAAATAGTTTCATTATTGTGTTGCCTCCAGGTAAAAAAATCAATCAAATAATATATATATCATATAATATATATATATATATACTTATATATATATACTATTATATATATATATATATTATATATATAGTATATATATAGATATATATAACTATATATATTAATATATATATATATATATTAAGTATACTAATACTAATATATATATTATATTACTAATTATATATAGTATATTCCGGCTCCTTTTCATTAAGTATGCATCTCACAAAAAAAATATTGTAACTTCGATGAAAGTAAGAAAAGTACTAAATACTCTGATTAATAATAATAATAATATACAATAATAATAATAATAATAATAATAATAATAATAATAATAATAATAATAATAATAATAATAATAATAATAATAATAATAATAATAATAATAATAATAATAATAATAAATATATAATAATGCTCAGGATGATAGTAATGATATGATAATAATGATGTTGATAAGTGATGATGAAAATAATAATGAATGAGTGATAATTGTATGATGACTAATAATGATAATAATAGCCGGTAACTTACCTCATAATTATTACTCCATTTGCATGCAAGATTAATGCAGACACAGGCAACTACAGATGGTTTATATTGCAGGCACATGGTCGTCAGGTGCAAGCTGAAAAAGAAATGGGAGTAAATTGTAGAGATGACAGAAATATCTGGAAACTATTATGCTAGATTTAAAATAGTTAAAAAAATGAAAATAAAATAAAAATATATCAACAATTATCAATCAAATGATAAAAATCAATTTATTTAACTTGAAATACTTAACAATAGCAATATTATTAATATGAAAATTTAAAAGCAAAATTTAAAACTAATAAATTGTAAAATAAGTGATCGGAAATAATGACTAACTTACCTATTTGTGGCAATTAAATAGGACATCTTCGCTAAATCACTATTTGTTGCTGAAAAGAAGAAGATGAAAAAAAAAGAATTAAAAAATTAAGTAAATAAATAAATATTGTTGTGAAACAATCTTTATATAAAAATAATACAAATAAACTCAGTCCAAAGTAAAAGCGTCACATTAACAGAAATTTTTCATTTATGATAAAAATAATTTATTTTATATCAATACATTACAGAAACATTTTAAATCTTCATACATTCCCTTGTTTATTATCTTACCACGCTACACTTTGATTTCTAATTTACATTTGCTCCTTATTAATGAGCATCGCTACATCCATTCTGGTGTGGAGAGACTCAACCAGAATAGTTAAGAGCTAAATTATTAGTTTAGATTTTAGGATTCACACCACTACATTTCATCCCTCCCTTTTATTAACTTCCCCATATTAGGTAATATTTTCTTAAAACAACTCTTGCCTTCAAACGTCATGCATACTCTTCTCAAAAGCCTTAACCAAATAGTTTTTCTTTCTCCAGTTAGTCCTTTTTATTTATTTCACAATAATTTTAATCACTTAATTAATACTGTAGGTGTGATTTTAAAAACTGGATTACTATCATTTTAACTTCCTAATTTTATCCTTAGATATGGAGGTCAAGTTTTAAGGGTTACAACCTATTTCACAATCTTTCCTTTTACTTGAATGTGCAATAATTCTTTTACAACAATTTTCTTTCTATCCAAAACTTCCATGGTCATTTCTACCCCCTCCCCCTCTACACCCCCACCTCCCACCTATAGTCGGCTAAATATCTAAAATTGCATTCAAATTTTACTAAAAAAAATTTCCTTTAAAAATAATGATTTCTCTTGTACTAATCCAGCAATATTTACAACTCCAGCTTATATACACAGTACTCTTCCTGATCAGTTTTACTTTACACCCCTTGGGTATATTTATTTTACATTATACCCCTTTAGGAGTTTTAAAAGTAATCACATATAGCAAGAAAAAGATTTTTTTTTTAACTTAAAATTTTTATAATGTGTGAAAATAAAAGCTTTATATCTAAAATGAAATTGATACGAATGAATGAATTGAATGAATGTGAATGTGAGACCTAATATGAGAGAATTAAAAATAAAAACAGTAAACCCTCCAACTCATTTTACGAGGGGGGGTGGTTGCTCTTACACAATTATGTGCTCGATTATCGATATTGATCAGTTACATTCTGGTTTAAACTTTAAAATTGATATAAAACTAAATAAATTATATAAGAAAGTTTATCTGTTGGTTAATGAACCATTTATTTTGTTCTGATCAGAATTATTTATCAATCTTTAGGATTAAATTTATTCCTCTTTTGTTTTAATAAAAAATTTGACTTTTCTTTTAATAAAAATTTTTAATGAAAAAGTTATAAAACATTCTTTTAATTTAAATAAAAATAAAAAATCACTTTCATCATATAAAACAAACTCTATTACATATTTTGTCTTAAAAAGAATGAAAAAATGAGGGAAGGGTTTACTGTACATATAATAATGAAAAAATAATCTAATGCACTCCCTCGGGGAGAGTAGTATAGAGGAAGGAGGCGCTCTCTCCTACTGTCCCATATTATTGCAGTTGTATTATTAGAGAGGTGATTGGCTTCCCATGAGGAGGTTTCAGGGGAGGAAGGGGTGACTGTTACGTGAGTATTTTATAATGGACCCACTATATATATACACTCGCTGCCTAGAGGGAGTGAGAGGAGCGGTTTCCCCCTTGTTATGCATATAAATCAATAGAAGAGGATAATCTAATGCTCCCATGTGTAATATATTTACCCTGAGGGAAGGGTTTACTGTACATATAATAATGAAAAAATAATCTATGCTCCCATGTGTAATATATTTACCCTGAGGGAAGGGTTTACTGTACATATAATAATGAAAAAATAATCTATGCTCCCATGTGTAATATATTAACCCTGAGGGAAGGGGTTACTGTACATATAATAATAAAAAATAATCTATGCTCCCATGTGTAATATACCCTTATCAAAGTGAGAACACAAAATGCAATGTAATGATTACGATGTATGATTTGCAGGCTTTTGGAAATTTTTAGTATGGTAATAACAATAACAACAAAACCACAAATTAATGATGAGATTTAAATAATAATAATAATAATAATAATAATAATAATAATAATAATAATAATAATAATAATAATAATAATAATAATTAATAATAATTTAAAACTTACCTTTTAAGAGTTGGAAGAATTCCACAATATAAACATGAGGATGATAAATCAAAGCATCAAATCCTAGCAATGCCGCCAGGATATTTTCATGATCTTCTAGTTCTACAACTTTTCTAGCAAAAGTCTGTAAAATTTAAAATATATATATATATATATATATATATATTATTATATATATATATATATAAAAAATATATATAAAATATAATATATATATATATATATATATATATATATATATATATATATATATATATTATACTATATAATTATATAATATGTGTATATATATAATATATAATATACATATATATTATATATATATATATATA
>JABUQX010097606.1:5000-32068 GCA_015478945.1 Trachelipus rathkii | reverse complement strand
ATATATATATATATAATGTAATTATATATAATAATATATATATATATATAATATATATATATATAATATATATATATATATATAATATATAAATAATAATATATATATATATATATATATATATATACTATATTATAATATTATATTATAGTTATATATATATATATCATATATATATATATATATATATATAATAAAGAACCCAAAGCCTATTTAAAACCACTAAGAAATAAACAGGGGAATTAAGGAAGTTACGTTTCAAGACTTTAACCAGTCTCCTCCTCAAACTAAACAATGAAAATAAATTTAATCTTAACAAAATTAATAAAACACTAAAAATAAAAAGTAAAATTATATACAAGTAAAAAGAACAAAAGGCGACAAAAAATTGATTCACTTTCTTTAAGATGATGTTAAGAATTTAGTTTTTTCAGATAAGTATCTTCTTGTAATTTGATCAAAATTATAAGATTCTCTATTATATATTTTGAAAAGACACTTTAGAGAAATGAAAAAAGATTCCAGTAATTTTGATTTAGATTTTATCTGTAGATTTAAATAAAAAAGTTGCGCCTTCCAAATCGACGATATGATCATTTTGAGATAAATGCCTAAAAAATGGAATTACTCTCGTTCCCTCTTCTAACTTCACTTTTATGTTGATCTAATCTAACCTTGAGAGTCTTTAAAGTTTCACCAAAATAAGAGTTCTCACATGAGCAACAAGGAATCTTATAAACTCCACCAGCCCACTTCCAATTTAGAAGTATTATTTTTAATTAAAATTTGTGAAAGAGTATCAGAAAAACTAAAAACAATTTTTATATCAAATAAACGATTAAGCATAAACTTGATGTCATGAAGTTAAGGTGAGAAGGGATGACTTAATATTTTTTGCAGATATGTAGGGATTTATCTTCATTTCATTTCTATAAGTGGAATTCTCAGATATATCTGAGGGATTTTAATTCTGCATAAATTACAAAAGATAACTATCTTGAAAAAACTAAATTCTTATCATCATCTTAAAGAAAGTGAATCAATTTTTTGTCTCCTTTTCTTCTTTTACTTGTATAATTTTACTTTTTTTTATTAGTTTTTATTAATTCGAAGATAAAATTTATTTCATTCTTAGTCTGAGAGGATGTCTAAGTTCCCGTTTGCTTAAAATTTTTGTGAAAAATTTTTAATTCGCCGGTTATTCTTAGTCGGTTTTTTAAATTACTTTGTTCTTTACATTAATAAAGTTTGAGTTGAAGTAAAAAACTCTTTAAATTTATTATATATATATATATAACTATATATTATATATATTATATAATATATATATACTTATAATATATATATATATATATATAAATATATATATAATATATATATATATATATATATATATATATATAATTATATATATATATATATATAATTATATATATATATATATATAATGCTGATTTTTAATATTTTTTGGGTTCATTAAGGCAAGGAGGCGTTGCCTTACTCTGCCTACCCCCAAAAGCCGCCACTGCTAAGGACGTTATCTATGAAGCGTTGGAATGACTGCGCAGCGTTCCTCAGCCAAACGGCATCTGGTATAACTCAAAGAGCCAAAAAGGTGTAATGATGGCTGTCTTCGGTATATCTTCTTGTCAGCGACCAGGGATCTGGTGGTATAGGCTCTGACAAGATCAGTTTTGGAAAGATGGTGGTCTTACCGGCCAGGATCAAGATGAAAGAACTGATGACGGACCGGGTAGCGATCTGTATGTACAGAACATCAGAGCCCCTAAAATCTCCCATGCCTCCAATCAGAAGCACCTTTAGGACCATAGGGAGGGGGGAGGACCATGAACTCTTGAAGGGCGGACGATACCAAGTTCGAGCATGTGCTCTAACTCCGCCTTGGCTGGCCTTGGACTTGTCAGGCAGGCTCAGTCCTGCCGAGCACGATAGTGAGTGGGAGCGCCCGTAGTTCTTCTATATGTGGCGCCTACTACCTGAAAATAGAACCCCGAAAACACCGGGAAAAAAGAGGGGGGGGGGAAAAGGAAAAGAACAAGGGGTCAAACAGCGCCGGAAAATCCTTCTGCAGGATGTTGAAGAAGGGAGAGGTACCATGTGAAGAAGGAAGCAACAGCAGCAGATACCTTGAAGAGCCAGAAGAAACTACGGCGACTCTGGTACCTGCAGAAGTTAAGAGACGTTATACCGATCAAACCCAAATCTCCTTGTTTCTATTCGCCATTAAGGTGTCGAAATGAGACAGAAAATCAGCTCCCAAAATAGGTTGGGTCACATCAGCAACACTCGAATACCAGGGGAATTGAGCTGGAGAGAAAGATCTAAGCGTGCACAAGCGCTACCATAGACGGGATGCGACATAACATTTTGCTGCGTGTAAAGAGCCCCGGTCAGGAAGAGAGGACAGCGGACTTCTGGTAGTATCTCTAAGGAAAGAAAGCGAATAGCGAGCACCTGGATAATGTCGATCTCAGGAGAACCTGCAGTAAATGACACGGTTTGTTAGACCTGTCGAAAAGACGGCAGGATCATCCTGAGACCGCAAGAGAATGCGGAAGCACGGACCAAGAAACAAAACCGCCGAGAGCTCGAGTGGCCAGAACATAGGAGATCCACCGCCATTTTATAGGACCACTTGAGCGCTGAGAGAGTTTGCCCGAAAAAGATGCAGTTGGTTGTTGTCACTTATCCGCCTTCAGGCCAAACCGGTGGTGGTAAAAACAATATCGGTTAGGATATTGCGTAGGGGCCTGGGGTAGGAGAACGGTCAGAAAAGCGACGACCTGAAGAGGAAGCGGTTGCGGGAACGAGAGTCCCTCTGAGACCGTAGCATGGCGAGATGGACATAAGCTTCCGCCTGCATTGCTCTTGCCATGCCATGTCCAAAGTCGGAAAGACGGTTTCAATTACTCGAAAAACTGGAGACAGGGTCGTGCAGAGGCACTGAGGTGGGGACCAGGGTACGAGGGATGGGCGTGGTACACCGGTTAGAGAAGCAAGTGAAGAGGAAACAGAAGGCAAACCACAGGGATGGGGGAAGAAAAGAAGATAGGGAAAGAAAGCGAAGAAACGGGAGGCAAAGAGCAGAAGGAAGGGGGAATGCCTGAGCTGCAGCCGACAAAATAGGTCAGACAAGATCACCAGGGCAGCAAAATATGACGAAATTAGCGAAGGCATTGAGATTGAAGCGGCGCAGGGAGACCATTCTGCCCTCTCCTGCAACTCCTGAAGACGCAAACGCTTTCGCGTCCATAAACGACGAGAAAATATTGCAAACGTTCATGTGGCAGCTTTCTGCACAAAAGTGTGCGATGAAAACATGCATTCCATGGTGTGGAGGTGGTCTGCCGCGAGGACCCAATAACTAAGGACAAGCAATCTAGCACGTCTAGGAGATCAGAAGGAGCGCTTCTGATCGCATAGCACACACAGGTGCCACGTAGCAACTCCTCATACTTCGCTTCCTGAGTAGATGCCATGCTGGGAGACCAAAAGACTTGAAGAGCAGTGTACGAAGTGCTCAGAAGTAAGACAAGGCGGGAAATTGAATCTCTCATACTGGGAGAGAGAGACGTCTTCGGCGCCCGAGAAAACAAGACGATACCATATATTGTCTGTTCATCGCCGACGGTACGCAAAATACCGTCAACGATAGAAAACCAAATAAAGTTTTAACTAATAAATGACTGGAAAAAAATATTGGCAGTGCGAAAACATGATAAAAAAAAAATCTTAACTATTTTGTGTTCTGGTTGAAATATGTTCAAAAACTCAATAACTTTTCTGTTCCCGGTGAGATAATAATTCTATTTCCGTCTTTGAAAAGAAAAAAAAACAAAAACAAAACTTGTGCTGTTCCGGTTGGGTACTGTCTACCTATATATATACCATAGTATATATATATATATATATATATACTATATGATATTATATATATATAATATATATATATATATATATATATATATATATATCTATATATAGTATAATTTATATATATATATATATATATATATATATATCCGGCGGGTAGCCCAGGGGGGCTGAGGGGGCTGCAGCCCCCCCCGCCCCCCGAAATTAACAACCCCAATTTTACAAACTAAAATCACTTAAAAAAATTTCTATATCTAAATAATATATATATATATATATATATATTAATATATATATAATTATATATATATATATATATATATATATATATTATATATATATTATAATATATATATATATATATATATATAGTATATTATATATATGAGGATAATATATGAGCTCTTATTTCAGAAAAAAATCGAAACATAGACAAACCAAACTGGACACTCAAAATAAGAAAAATGTGAAGGAAAATAGAGAAAAACGTGTACCAAAATTTGAAACATATACGTTTTAGTGGCTAGGCAAGTTCTTGCATTAAGGGGCTCAAGTGACTGGACGTATTGAATTATCAACTCCAGCTGAAAATGACGAAAATTTTAGAAGTCTTCTTAGGTTTCGAGCAAATGGAGGTGACCAGGTTTTGAAGAACCACTTACTTCTATCGTCCAAAAATTCAATGTATACGAGTCTGATGAAACCGAATGAAATCATACAGTCATTTAGTCAGCTTATACAAAGGAAAATAGTGGAAGAAGTTAATAAAAACAAATTTTTTTCAGCATTAGCTGATGAAACAACGGATATTTCCCAAACAGAACAGTTTTCACTTTGTGTAAGGTACGCGATTGGTGTTGATGGAGGTGATACTCCTTTTACTTTAAGCGTGAGTAGTAGGACAGGGATATTGGACGAAAATGACCGCGACCTTTTTGGCCTTTTTTTGACCGCAACCTTTTTGGCCTTGACCTTTTTGGGCAACCTGAATTTTTTACCTTAACTTTTTTGGGGCCTTGACCTTTTTTGAGAACCCGGATTTTTTGAAGAAACCCGGATTTTTTGGAACCCGGATTTTTTTTTGGAACCCTGATTTTTTGAAAGAACCCTGATTTTTGAAAAAACCCGGAATTTTTGAGAACCCAAATTTTTGAGGGTGCAATTTTGAGAACCAAATTTTTTGAGAACCCAGATTTTTTTTGAGAACCCAAAATTTTTTGAAGAACCACTGAATGTTTTGCAAACTTCGAAGAAGGTGCGCTGAACGGTTGCGTAGGCACCGTTTTACGTGCACCACCCCCCAATTTTTTGAGAACCCAAATTTTGAGAACCCAAATTTTTGAGAACTCCTAATTTTGTTGAGACCCTAATTTTTTGAACCCCTATTTGTGAGACCCCTATTAATTTGAGACCACTAATTTTTTTGAGAACCCTATTTTTTGAAAACCCTATTTTTGAGAGAACCCAAATTTTTTGAGAACCCCTATTTTTTGAGACCCTATTTTTGAGAACCTTTTTTGATGAACGCCCTTAATTTTTTGAGAACCCTATTTTTTGAGACCCCTATTTTTGAGAACCCTAATTTTGAGAACCCTAATTTTCGACCAACCCTTTGGTCTTCCATGGTGTCAATTTGGCCCGGATAACTTATTGTCCTCCTTGAGGGCTTATCCCTTTTTTGATTGTCTTAACTTGTTTGACCATGATATTTAGGCCTTGACCTTTCCAATACCATGGGTCATTTTTGCCCACGCTAATTTTTGCCCCAACTCGTGGCCCACCCGCTCAACATATTCGTTCCACTTACCGCCAGTTGAGCGATGATTGTATGGATCTCTTCCTAACTTGAACACCTACACACACACACACACACACACACCACACACAACACACACACACACACACACACACACACCACACACAACACACACGCAACACACACCACAGATTACTTTACACTCCACACACAGAATTTACTTAACACACAGATTACTTACACTCACACACAGATTACGGTACACTTATACACACATATCACATCGACACTTATTACACCCTTCACATATGAACACTTACATTTACACATAGACACTTACCATTTACACTTATACCACACAGTACATAACACACTGCCAACCCTTTGGTCGTTCAGCAATGGGTCAATTTTGACCCACCGTAATTTTTTGTCCTTCCTTTAGGGCCTTAGCCCTTTTTTTGATGTACTTAACCTTGTTTGACCATGATAATTCAGCCTTTGACCTTGCCAGATACCGATGGTCAATTTTGGAACCACACGCTCAACTTGATGATTGGATGTTCGCCAATCACGTAAAAGTATCTAGTGATGTTCTATTAGTGTTCTATGATTAATCTTATGGTGCCAGGGGAGTGCCAGGTGAGTGCCAAGGTGAGTGCCAATGACTGCCAAGTGAGTGCCAAGTGAGTGCCAATAGGTGCCAAGTGAGTGCCAATAGCTGCCAAGTGTGTCAAGATGACATAGTAAACGATCCAGACCGACCACACAGCCAAACCCTTCGAGAAGCTTACATAGTAAGCAAAATTAGATACTGTCTATGCCTAATATACACGACACACAGGCACTCGCCGCCTTGAACGACTACTAATCCTCAAGTTCCGTCAACTCATCAACACGAACGCTGACACGACTCATGATAGTACAGATGTCTCAATCCCAACAGAAATAACAACCGGTCGACTTCACGCAATGCCACATTAGGCGCCAATGTGAGTGCACACTTATTTCAGCCTTTTCTAGCCTCTCCCCCGAAGTCCTAGAATAGCCTAATCGATAGGGTATCTACCCTACCGGTAATAGAGGGTATGAGAATCGAATTGGATGATATATTATAAGTTCTAGGATTGTTTCCACTATGAGTTTAGCCATTTCTAACCTTTCTAGCCTTTCTCCGTACACCCAAAGACATACGCTAATATTGATGTCTTCCCCCTAGGTCAGTAATGGCAACACACAAGGGGAGCCGCATGCGCGCCTCACGACACAAACGTCTCAGCCCGAAACGACCGCACGCCGCAGGTTGCGACCCGCCAGCCGCGACACGATATAATATGAATATCAGAATGCGTAAACTATTCAAAGCACTCTCTGCTTTTCACTAATACTACTATGAGAGTCATTCATTTTAATTTCATACGCCTTAAACCATCTTTTTATTAAACATAAACAATATTACGAGCGAAAACGCTAAAAAACACTTGTTAACTCATACAGACCTATTAATATTTGAACAATATATTTCATTAACATTAAACTTTACTTACTAACAGTTTTACTTCCAAATCGCTCTATTACAGTCTATTCAGAGTAGTTTTTTAAAGCAAATTGCAGTATGAAGAAAAACAACTACCACGAGCAGCTGTCTTGATTACTAATACATACCTTTATCTATTTACTCACTAATCCTTGTGACGAAATTTAGTTTAACAAAACACTAACAACCTTACATACCTTTAAAGCCAGTAATCAGGTAAATCAATAGAGGTCGTTACGTAACAACAAAAGGGATTATATGCTTTTGTTTTACTGTTTTTACTGCTTTAACTCCATGTTTACGCTTTAACTCATATTCTTTACTTGCTTTAACTGCACCATATTCTATTAAACCATTACAATACCTCAAAGCCAAGTAAGAATCAGATTAAAATCAATAGAACTAGTGTTACACTCAACACCTAAGGCGGATTAGTATGCTCTCTTGTTAGTACTGCATTTAAGCAATAAAATAATACTTTTCACCACTTTACTGCCTTTTAACTCACTTCTTCCACTGCTAATCTAAACTCACCATAACATATACTATATTCATAAAGCCAGTAAATCAGTAGACAATAAAATCAGAGCAGGTGGTTTCTAGCCCTCAACATGCCATAAATCGGATTAGTCTCCAATGCTTTTTGTATTTATCAGCTTACTGCTTTAACTTTCTGCATATTACTGCTTATAACTCACTGCTTTTACTGCTTTTAACTCACATTACATTACTTACCTTAAATCACGTAACATCAGTAAATCCAATAGCAAGGGTCATACCTAACACCCCTAAGGACTATGTGAGATAGCTTTTCTTCGTTACCTCGCTTATACCTGCTTTAACTTTCTGCCTTCTATCGGCTAAAACTCCAGTGCTTTACTGCTCTTAACTCCACATACATTACCAATTACCTTTAAGAGCAGTTAAATCAGTAAAGTCAATAGAGCGTGTTATTCCCCTAACAACACTAATAAGTCCACTTAGTCCATCATAGATTTTGGTGTTTACGCTTTTACTGTGCTAGTGTACTGTTATCTCGCATGTACTGACTTTAACTCGAACTGACCTTCATAACTTTCTGATTTACATCGGCCTAGTTTACACTTTCTGCTTTACTGCTTTAACTTTCTGGCATTTCTCACTGGCTTTACACACTTCTAGCACTTACTGCTTAAACTTTCTGAGTCACACTCATGACCTGTTATAACCTTCTCGCTGTTACTAGCTGCATTAACTACAATCAGGTTTTACACAAGCTTCTTGACTACACTTATGATAGCATAACATAGATATTACACACACAGATCGCTCACGGATACGATTATGATTCCTCGTTACTAGTGACATATTATTACATACTTTTGTTATTAAGTCACCTTCTTCATCAATTATTGACTCATTCTTTTTATCTTTAATATTAGATTCTCTTTTAATTATTTCCTTATCCACTCACTGTAATCGGTATCATATTTTACATTTTTAACTATATTATTCATATGAGCTAGCCATTCAAGTAGTTAATGCATAGCCTTTCATGCTCTATATCGTTTTTATATATTTAGAACGAACATACACCCACACCACACACAGCACACAACCACACCACACACACACCCACATACCAAACACCAGCCAACTACACACCACACACACATTTTCATACTATCTAATATTACTACAACCACTTCCAGAACCTTCTCCTATGGCAGCACCTCCATTATACTCACACAGTTCCTAACACTTATGTCACATTACACTTTGTTACAACCCAATAGCACACTTACACTTCCTACACTAATATACACCACCGCAGTACTGTAGGTTTCACACTACACACACACACACACACAGCACAATACACAATAACTACACTTTATTTACCACCCACAATTCACTATCGGCACCACTTATACCCACACCACATCACATATGCATCTTCACATTTACCACAATAGACATCTCTAACTTCACACACCACTCACATCACCAGCATTATCATATAACACACGCAGATTTACTTACACTCACACAGTGATTTAGGTCGTACACTCCACACACAAAGATTTAACTTACACTCCACAGATTTTACTTACACACACACACACACACACACACACACATAACACACACACACACACAACCACGCCCACTCACTTACACATATAACGATATAATTATTTAAAAACATATTTAAATTTTTTTTTTAAACACGAATATTTATATTACTCATTCAAACATAAACTAAAATCATTTCAAAGTTTCTTAAAATAATCGCAACAAATATCGAATCATTATCTTTGAACAAAGAATTTTATTATTAACTGTTAATACTTTTTTGTTTATTAATTCTATAACTGACAAGTTTAAAATAACTTTTGACTAAAACTTTATATTGAAACAATTTTATTAAAGAACATTATATTTTACGTAAACTTAAAGAAATCAGTATAATATCAAGTAAGCAGCCCCTAGCACCCGCCATTACAATCAAGCTATGCCACAGTTCTACTTTTCTATTGGAGACTTTCACTGCCCTACATTCATCTGTAGCCATGTATAAGCTAATAAAATAACAAATAACAAACATAAAGTTCTGTTCCCTAGCTAATCATAACATAAAGCTATCGCTTTATTAGAAGTCATTCTAAGTATCTTTTATTTAAAGAGATAACAAATTATTCAGACTTAACCATTCTATATTATTCACTCGATGTTAATAAAAATACTTCAAAGTTTTATTGAAATAAATTGCGGGTTTTCTTTACCCATTTATTACATACTCATCACTGCTTTATCACTACATGACATTAGCTCTGCACCGCGTGAGCCTTGAAAATACAACTTTGACAAATCCAGATCACGAGAAAACACGTAACTTAAACCAGTCGCACTCACCTTGTGTCCCAAGAATTCAACTGACCTAACTCTCTGTAAGAATGTGTGTAGGATAATCCTTTTTGTAATCCGGGGCGATTTAAGCCTAATTCAAGGTCAAAATATATTTCAAACTGACCTTTTTCTGTAAAATGTGGGGCAATACTCCGTTAGGCCTAAATTTAGGCGCTAAATTTAGGATAAGCCTTTTTTGTAGAACGGTCTCAATCATATACCGTTCCTTAACAATAACCCAGGTCAAAACGGTTAAATTCCGCAGTTATACGATAGCAACAACTCATTGTACTACTTATCTATTTCTTTAACTAAAATATTAATCTTCAAACTCAAGGAGACACCTATATCGCATGGATCGGATAAGATCACTCTTAAGCAGCCTAGATAGAGATAAATGTTTTCCCCTTCAACTTGTGATAGGTCGGAAGTAGTTACTCCCCCTAGCTACATAACAGCTAACCACCAAAGGCTCTACGCATGATGGCCCCATCCGCAAAGCACCAAACCCCCGCACCCGCTGGTGTGCGTCGTGATGGCGCCTCGGCACCGGCTGGCCTCGCGCGCCCCGGCACCAGGGAGCGCAATAATTTCCGGCCGTTCCCGCTGCCCGCGTGTCTCCCGCAGTGCATTCGCCTTGACATTTTAGAATATGCTTACACCATAGTAATCGTAACCGCCGAGCCCGTTGCGCCCGCAAATGCGCAACTAATATTTCCGGCGATATCTCGCCCGGCAGCGTTGCGCCCGCACGGCGCCCACTAGTCCATTCGCTCACCTACCGCGCGAAGTGAAAAATCTACTATATATACTACCTATACGGTATATACTAACCTATTTATTACTATTATATAGTATAGTATATTAGATAAAACTCATATACTATTATATATATAGTATTATATAAATTCTACTATATATATAATAATAATAATAATATATATATTGTCGTGTTGGTAGTGAGTCGTAAAATGTCATTCCGGCAGGTCCGTGAGCGTAAGTGACTCTACGTGATATGTGCCGTATGTAGTGAATAAGAGAACAATCATAGTAGTATGTGTCAAGCTTATAACTGTCTATGTAAGTTGGAATCTCGACAACTGCCTCCCTACTAAGGCATGACACCATCAATCAATCACATTATGGACGGCATTGGTGATCAAAAGAATGAATGCCGATCGAAAGTCCGAATTCACCACGAAGTCTTCACTCACAAACATAACACCACCAAAGCTGACCGAACCCCGTGACCACATACGCTACAGTTATAAACTGGTGAGCATCCAAAGCTGAGGGCCATTTCAAGAAGAAGCTTGAAGGCATCAAAGTTGAATCGGCATACAAAGCAAAACGCTGAGTCCGATCAATAAGTTGACAGCATCAAAACCGATCTGGCATCAAAGTTCGCACACGAACGTGGCAATCAAACACAATCGCGGACGTCCTTCTATCCAAAGTATTGAGGAACTATCACACGAGAACCATAATCGACAAAGTGTGTGGAGTGCCGTATGTGTAAACGTGTGCGTGTTGTGCTCTGGCCTGTGTGTAGAGCACCACTTGCGAGTGTGTGCTGTGTAGGCTTTGTCGCCTCAACATCCAGATGAGTACATCATGTGATGTGATGTGATGCTGTGTATGTGTTGTCTACCATAATATATAACAATCACAATGACAGTAATAATAGCACTATAGAGTATACACATCGCAAATAAATAAAAATTAAAATTGTTTAATAACTTCATTTATACGTTAATATGGTGAAAGTGTAGTTCGTGCGTGTGGTGTTGATGGTGTGTGTAGTGACTGTGTGTGTGTGGTTGTGTGTGTTTGTGTGTGTGTAATGCTTAAAATAATAATAACAATAGGCCAGAAGTAAATAACACTACTAAGCTATATAATAACATAAAAATAAAAGGTTTAATAAAATTATACGCAAATATACATAGGTTTGGTGGGCGTGTGGTGTGTCGTGTGAATAAAACTGTTTTAATAAATTTATACGTTATATGTGACAGAGGTAGCATGATGTGCTGCCGTGTGTTGTCGTTGTGTTATTGTGCGTGTGTGTGCTATGTGTGTCTAACATAAAATAAGCAACCCTGCGGGCGGCACACGGACGGGCGAGCGTACGCTCGGGAATATCTGCGCCGTCGCGCAGGTGTGACCCCACGCGCAGGGGTGCGTACCTTAGCGGAAATATTCGCCTGCGGGCGCCACGGGTGTGGTCAAGGAACGCGGAAATATATATCGCCGCCTGCCCAGGCGCACGCGGCGGTCGTGGACGCGGACGGAACCGCATCCACATTCTGCGGATGTGCAGGGGTTCTGGCTGCGCTTGGCGGGATGGGAGCTCATTCGCTTCGAGCCTATGCCGGTGAGTTACGTCTTCCAATGAGCTAGTCGGGGACAGAATAACTTACTCCGACAACTCACAAGTAAGGAAAACATTTCCTTCTTTACCTGCTTAGAGGATCACCGATCACAGCCTCAAGTGTTTTCCTAGCTTTGAAGATATATGGTATAAAAATACATAATAACAAATGTATAATTCCGTACTGTCTATAACTGAGAATTACCTTATTTGAGACTCCTTAGGTAATGAGGAATTACAATTAGAACCGTCTACACAGCAATAAGCCTATCCTATAATTTAGGCCTAAATTTAAGCCTAACGTAGTTATTGCAACCACATTTTACAGAAAAAAGGTCAGTTTGAAATATATTTTGGACCTGGAATTAGGTCTAAGTAAATCGCCCCGGGATACAAAAAGAATTATCCTACAACACGCATTATACTACAGACACGAGGTCAGTTCTGTATCTGTAAGGAGTGCCTGGGTTGTTGTGTGTGTCTCGTGCTGGAATTGTCAATGCAACATAGATAACAATATAAACATAAAAAGAAAACCCGGATTATTAAAACTTAAACTTTAACAATTTTTACGTTCAACATCAGTGATTCGCGAACCCAAGATGCAAAACCCACTGAAATTCATACATGCTTAAACCTCAATTAAACAAAGGAGTTTAGAACATGTACTGAACTTAGATACCGATTTATAGATTAGCACGAGGAAACGAAACTTAGTTTTATAAGTATCATACTATCACAGTGATGTACTTAATCTAACATTGGCTCAAAGAATTCAGAGATAAAGCAGTAAGCTCAATAGAACACGAAACGTCGCATAGCTTGATTTAGAGGGGTGCTAGGGCTGGCCTTACTGATTTACTTATTTACTGCTTTAAGTACCGTTATAAGATATGTTTTTAAATAAAAAAAATTTCCATAAAATTTTAGTAAAAGTATTGATTTGATATTTGTCATTTGAAATTTATAAACAAAAAGTATTCACAGTTAATAATAAATTCTTTGTTCAAAGATAATGATTGCCATTATATAGTATAAATTTTAAGAATACTTTGAAAATAATTTTAGTTAGATTGAATGAGTAATATAAAGTCTTCGTGTTAATTAAAACATAAAATGTTTTTTTAATAATTTATACGTTATATGTGTAAAGTGATCGGGGGGCGGTTGTGAGTGCTCGTGAGTGTCGTGTGTGATGCATGTGCCAGTGTGTGTGTGTGGTGTGTGAGTTGTTCGTGTTGTGTGTTGGTGTCGTTGTGTGGATGTGTGTAACAATAATATCTGTGTGAGTGTAAGTAATCTGTGTGTGAGTGTAAGTAATAAATGTAGGTGTCTATGGGTAAATGTAAGTGCCATAGTGAACTGTGTGTATAGCAAGTCGTCATAGTGAACTTCGTCAGTGGCTAATAAATTCCAGGGTATTCTAGGTTTGCGTGGGCAGAGGCTCAGGAAAAGGCCCTTATTTGAAAAACATCAACGTGGCACTCAGCTTGGCATATGTGGCACTCATTGCGCGTACTACCTGTGGTCACTCCACTTCCATTGTGACACTCCTATTGCGCACCATCAACTTGGCCACTGCCCATTCACAACGCAACATTCTGCACTATACACCTAGCGACATCTCCACTGGCACCATTCCACAACAGAGATAAGTCATCACACAGATCTATACACTAATATACGAAAAATCTCACATATCGATACTTGCTTACGGTGATTCTGCGGAAACCCATTCCATAAACAAACACATCAACAGTTAGCGTGTGGACTCAAAAGTACAAATTCGCAACATTGACGATACCTCAGGTATTTCTGGCAATAGCCGTATCGTCAACAAGAGAGCCGTAGAGTAGAAATATCATAGGCAATCACAACCGAGTATAAGACATCAAAAAAAAAGGAGCTTAAGCGCCCTAAAGGTGAAGGACAAAAAATTCACCGTGGAGTCAAAAATTGAACCCGATACGGCTTCATCAACAAAACGAGCGACTCTGCATACAGTCGTAACGTTATACTGGCCAGGTGATGTTTCCGATACGTGCTGAAACAACTATCAATTAAACTCGTAGAGTGTCTAATGTTCCAATACCGTCATTACTCACCAGTCGACTCACTAGATGAAGCCAAGCATAGGGCATAATAAAGCATAGTCAGAAGTCGTCTAAGTCGTGTATAAAGAGTCGCTCACTAGTAACATAATCTCTGTGATATGCAGGACTAAGAGACTAAAATCTTGTGGATCCTGTAATCGTACCAATACTGTGTACCACCGTGGAGTTACTGTAAACACTACACACAGTTATACAATCATCGACTCCTGTGTCAGTGAGATGAGATGTAGGTGTGTCATCTAGTTGATGATGTGTGAGATGTGACGGAATCCAATCTCTAACACAAACAATGTACCTGTCGTGTGACTGCCAACAGGCCCCTGATCAACTGATTGTGTGTGTGTGTGTGTGTAGAGCGCTTGTGTGCGTCATTGTGTCACCACATGTACTGTGCTTCAAGATTCATTAAATCCAATACATACGCCCTCATACGTTACGGAACCCGAAAATATTGATGTACGGGTGGCCCAACGACACCATTCCTAATAGTAGCGCAAAAATGTCCATTAGATCGTGGGCCAAAAAATGACCATGGATATACTTGGAAAGGGGCAAGGCCTAAATATCGGATGGTCAAACAGGTTAAGACATCAAAAGGGATTAAGCCCTTAAAGAAGGACAATAAATTACGTGGCCAAAATTGACCCAATGGAAGACCAAAGGGTTGGTGAAAACATTAGGGTTCTCTAAAATAGGGTTCTTCAAAAACGATAGGGTCTCAAAAAAATAGGTTCTCAAAAAGTTAGGGTTCTCAAAAGAATTAGGGATTCCTCATTAAAATAGGGTCATCAAACAAAATACGTGTGTCTCAAAATAAAATTAGGGTCTGCAAAAAAAATAGGGGTCTCAAAAGAACTAGGCGTTCTCAAAAGAAATTAGGTCTCAAAAAATAGGTTCTTCAAAAAATAAGGGTCTCACAAAAATTAGGTTCTCAAAAAATTAGGTCTCAAAAATTTGGGTTCTCAAAAAATTGGGTTCTCAAAACCTTACGGGGTGGTGCACGTACAACGGTTGCTACGCAACCGTTCAGCGCAACCCTTCTTCGAAGGGATTGTCAAAAAATTCATTAGTGCGTATTCTCAAAATACATTACGAGGTCTCTCAAAAAAAGTTGTGAGGTTCTCAAAACAATTGCCGTTCTCACAAAAAATTGGAGCCTTACTACAAAATCAAAATACCGGGTTCTCCAAAAATACGTGCAGGTTTCTCAAACAAAGTAGGCACAGGCACCAAAAAAATAAAGAGTAAAAAATTCAGGTGCCCCATCATTAAAAAGGTCCAAAGACTCCCAAAAAAGGTCGCGGTCAAAAAAAAGGTCAAAAAAAGTCGCGGTCATTTTTCTTCCCAATATCTCACCTCTCTCTCATACATAGTGCTGCGTAGTTTTTTCTTATCATTTGTTGCCAACGGCTGTTCAATTGATATCCGTCAGGGAAGCCATTTGGCAAATGTATTTTGGATGATACATTTGAGACTATCTTGGTTTATAAAATCGTCGAATATACTTAAGAGGAAAGGATTATATGGGCACCTCTTCTTTGAGAGGCGAATTCCGAGGAGTGCTAATCTGTTATTCGGAATGAGTTATCCCTAAAACACTCTATACACACATTGTGATAGCACATTTTTTAATCTATGTCTCTCAGGATTCTTCTAAAATTGACGGCAATTCGTGAACACTTCATCTTATGATTCATATCTAAGGAAAATATGCACTTTTTTCGATCGATTCCGAAGCGCACTAAACTTCCTAGGAAGATAAAATTAAAAGTTTTATAACTAAGATAACAAGAGGATCAAAAAATGTGCGAACAGATGGTGTAACGCATGAAGCGGTTTTTCTCTTTTTAATGAGACTTTGAGCCAATTCTTTGCTCATTGGAAGAAACTAAAGAATGGCCTGGGGAATTATCACACAGAAAACTACTTCGTTGTTAAATTCAATCACGTAGAGTTTGAATTTTGTCATATATATCATTATACGTTTTAAGATAGCACAATTTCTAAATATGTCATGAACCTTACAACCCACTTGTCAAAGACTCAATTAAACAGAGCATGTCCCATTTGAAACAATTGATCAGCTTGCACATAAACTTAGTGAAAACATTATTCAAACTTCTCGAAAAAGATAGACAAAGTAAGTGCAGACACAGAGTTTAAAACCATTTCAGCACAAGCTACAAAATGTAAGCGAATCAGCTTAGGTAATGAACAGTTCAAACAGCATTATTACGAAGAAACAGATTAAGTTTCAGAAACATCGGTTGGTATGTTCCGTACACTCCACGATGTTCCTGAATCATATACTCGCATCTCTCACGTTTTATCGTTATAGATGATCTCATTTCTTCGTTGACTGATCGGTTTCTCTCGCATGAAACCACTATCATTTCCTTCTGTATATTGACAGAAAAGAACAATGTTACCTTATAAGCATATTGAAAAAAAAAGCATGCCTTGCTTTCAAAAGTTTCTCCAGACCCTCGGCGGACGAGGAATGACAAAAAGAGAAGTGCGCTGTCTCTGGCAGCGAAATGGCGTGTTAGAAATTAAAACCCAAAACTATCGACTTCCCGATTCAATAATGTTATGCCTGCTCTTGTGACAAAGGAGGCGCTTTGCCCCAATTGCTACTCTACCTGAATATCATTAGGCATATTGCCTGTACCACCGCAATCAGTAAGAAAAAACCTTTTCGACATTAAGGCGTCCTGTAAACGTCACTACGTAATAGTGTTCCCTTGGAGAGAGGATCTGCCATTACAGTCTTCGCTTTACTGTCATCTCATCGAGAATCTCAGCTCAGAATTCAAGCAATGAAAATTTTCTGAATCATCTCAGTCAAAAAGCAAGGAAATTGAAATTGATCTTATAAAACGATGGTAAGTCCTTATGATAATTTTATTTAATATAATATATATCAGTTAACAATATATAATAATACGATAATATTATACATATAAATACGAGTTATATACACTATATATATACTAAGTATATATATATATATCATACTATACCTTATAATTAATTAGTAATATACAGTATACTCACCATAATACTAGTACTAATATATATAATTATGAGTATATATATATAATAATACTACCTCATATCACATATTAGTACTACTTTCCACTTTCTAACTTTTTCAGGTATTGAGTATCGCTGCTTTCTCGTACGTGATCTGAAAATCGCGTCTTCTTTCTGCTAAACACGTTTCCCGTTCAAGAGAGATACTCTCTCTTCCAAAACACACTCCGAGAGGCTCAGATGCAACGTATTCCAAAAACAAGTCTCACACAAAATCACCTTTCACATTGACTAACGAAAGAACCCTCTGTTATTTCTTTTCTATATCCAATCTTGTGCTTTTGAGTTTTTCTACACTCGATTGTTTGGCAAGGTACCAATAAAATGTTAGACCTCAGTCTCTAGTGTTGGCATCTTATTGAATCTCGCCGTATCTCACGAACTAATTTCATGGGTGCGTGTATTTTAAATATAATTCACCACACTTATTCCGAGTAGTAAAATGTGCATTCATATATAGCCATTTAATGCCACTCTACTCAGCAATAATAACAGAAAATAAGTCTTATTTTTAATATAAATTATATGGCGTACTCATAAAAACAAACCTATGTTCAAATTTATATATTTTATGTAATACGATTTGACTCCCTAAAAAACAAAATGTCAATATAACAGAAAAACTGGGAATTTCAATGTATAACTATTATCTATTATTTTCATCCAATAACTGTAATTTATTCTTTATGCGAACTATTATATCTATCCTCATTCGAAACATTATTATTATTATTATTATTACTTGTATTCACATTATATCCAAAATCATCATCTTATTATTCACTATTATGATCTATTGTAGATTTATCTACTATATATAGTCTTGTATTGCATACCCCTTTACAGATCCAATGCCTACATTCGAAGACCGCGACTATATAAATATCAATTAATTACGATATAATTGTTCTCAATACGATTTATACCCGCATACTCAAATCTACGATGCGGCACCGCCATATACATCGTTGCTGTCAGGTTATTCAGCCTTCTGGCCGATTTCACGCAAAACAATACACTCACTGTAACCCAGCGCTGTACACGCGAGCGTGAGTGAGAACATATCTCAATATCACGATGAACTACAGTATTCCAGCATCTACCGTGACAGAAGCGTGCGTCTTCAATATATAACCACCTCCACCATCCTAAGCTTACGCACCGCCGCGACTCCTATATAAATATAAAAAAAATATTTATTTTACCATACATTTTAAAAATTTTAACAGGTCGAAATCCTGTCTTTTCACTTTTTAAATCCAATTATTATCTTTTAACCAGTCTCACACTAAGCTCCGACCTTTCGATCTACATCAAGCCCGCTGTGCTATCTCACGACTCATCATACTACTATAGCCATATCATATATGACGCGATCTTCATTTGAGTATCAACTGCGCGTATGATAGCTTGTAGTATTTAGTGCGATGTCTTGGTCTCCATGATGCTGATCTGCACAACTGCCTCACGTATCGCAGCGTACCGAGTACCCTTCTACTAAATCTAATTCTTCCAGCTCGTAGCTCGCTCTATTATATGTCCGCAGTGCACATTGAATCAAACGTCTCTGTGGTGACTCACTCAATAATATAATATATGTCACGTAGATATGATACTGCCTCCACCGTCTATATTACATCCGATCCACCTCCTCAGTATACATCTCCTTATCTCAAAGCTCGCCGATCCTCCTCGATGATATCAATACCCACCTGCTATGCACAGCGAACTTTCAGTCCCTAGGTGCTCTCACATCTCTCCACTCGAACTCTCACTATATCTCTCAATGAATCACTCTCAATTCACGGCTGTACCGAGTCACACCGGACTTCACACACACACCACACACTCCACATCGCCTCTCACGACACTCACCTCAAAGGCATTACCGAGCCTCTCACAATATTGCAAACGCGTGAGAGAGTACGTCTTTACGCCTATTTCCCATATCTACACCTAGTGCTCTAGCGACACCACCTGACATTGTCAGAGTCGTGGTTGCACACAAGAGACTGCGTAAAACCACTCGCGTAGTGCGAACTATAAAAACACTATAAAACTACTTGGAGCTGGTGGCTATACTTTCGGGCAAAGCAGCCGTGCTCTCTTCTACTGTCTCCACTAAAGACTGCTATCACCCGAAATATGCTATAGACAGCACATTGAATAATCCTAGCTCTTATCTGGTCCTATATACCCATCCAAAATACACGAGTGTGTGCGCTCCTCTCTCCTCACCTCACCACACTCTCCGCGAGCGAGAGATGTTATACGCGTTTACGCAACGTTGCCGATACCCAACTGTTCATGTCAAGAGCTCGCCTTACTTATGCAGATAGGGTATTTCGTAAAGCGGAAACCTCTTCCGACGCAGACATTATCGAGTCACCAAGTTTCCACAATCCACGGATCCACCAGCAATCATGTACTTACCCCACCAGCGTCTTCTGTGCGCATAGTGAAACAAGATCGAGTATAATAGCCATTCTAACGTACCCAATTCTCCCTAGCCCCTACATGGAACTAAACGCGTGTAATACATTGTTTCACGCTTCAGGTCTTACAAAAATATCATGGATTTACAAAAATCGGATGCGTGCCATGGGAGGCGCGTTCAACTGTTCCTCCTCCTGCACTCACTTCTATCTGAAATGCGCGTGGTTATCCCCTCTACAACAATCATCCTTATCCTCAGCGCTATCATCATTTATCCCCCAATCCCCCTTCCCAATCCTTCATATCCTCCAACCCCCTCCCAATGACACACAAACACCACTTACGTGTGCTGCATACAAATTACGGTCACGCTCTCATTCTCGCTCACTTACTAATGCAAAGACCGTTCCTACTCGTCGATGTCTCCTACCTCTCCCTTCGACGCCATGGTCGCCGCGTCTCTGTTGCTTCTCAGGCTTTAGTTCAAATTTCTCCGCAAACCACAGACGGTATTTGTTGAGAATCCAGTCAGCGTTTTGGAGACTCAAACACGGTCATGTCGTTAAGCCTTGCACTTCGAGAATTAAACTTAATACTCACTCGTAAACTCGCTTCGCGAGGTGGTTTCAAAAGCGTCCCAATACTGTGTGTCTTACGATCCGTCCACCAAACTTTCTGTATCTCGTAGATTCTGCGTAGTTCCATTTCGCGTGTGCCACTTCCTCTGGAAAACTCATGCTCAAGTAAAGCATCAGGCTCTTTACGCGCTGCCAACGGTACCGCGCACACATACTCAATAACTTATTGTAACCTACACACGACTCCATTAACGCTCTCGTTCCGCTTCGTGACTGTACTGGGACGCTTCACGATGCCGACCGCTTGTCACATTCCAATATTATGGTGCCGAACTTTCTTGTCACACTTTAACCTTTTTGTAGACATGCATCATACCGCATCATGATTATTGACGACGACATTTCTTCATCTATGCCTGTATTCGTCGCTGTCCCGCACTCATCACAGTTGGGCATAGATCTCATCTCCTACCTAAGCATAATGTTTTAGACCATTCAACTAAGTTACCGATCTTTCCACAGAGCTCCTCTCTCCGGTCTCCAAATTTCCTCCTGATGAAACACCACATGATCCGCTTCATCACATTCGAAAACTTACGGCAGACCAATCGCGATTCTCTCACCGCCTCGACTCTTGCACCTATATATGCAAAGCTAGCACATTCGAAATCTCACTCTTCACGCACTCACACACACCATTCAAGCTGATGATTACGCTTCTCGCTTACATAGCTTAGCTCTAGAAACCAAACGGACATTACCTCACCCACGCCCGACTATCCTGCCCCTAAATGGCCAACCACCCGTCCGACCCGGTTATAACTGTACCTACATTTTTACAGGATTATACACATCCATCTCTGAATGTATGTAACTATTACTCTCAATTCAGGTTGACTTGCTCTCCGGGGCATGTTTCCATATTCCCTAGTCACGTCCGCTACATCCGGACACATTCACAAGACTGGCCATAACACTCCTTTGCGGACTTTAAATTTTCTTCGATCGCCATCGTTTACGAAATTGGCTAAGTCAGGACACTCGTCCAACCGTTCATAGCGAACTCCGTATTACGCCGCAACAGCTCACCTTTCACTTTTCGCCAGCTAATAGACGACTTATTGATAAGCCAGGCCTCTCCGGAGACACATTCGTCCAGATCTCACGGCAAGTTTTCTTACCATCCAGTACTATAACTTGAATTGAGTTGTCAACTGTGTAACTCTTCCAAATGTGCGACACATTCGGAGTTCTCTGGCACCTAACTCTTCGTCGTCGGAGAGCACAACTATCTCTGCGCAAGCCATACCGTCCCCTTGAGAACGCGCATCCAGTTGTCTGTACACGACGCCCACTTCGTGCTTTCCGAAACCGTAAAACAGCGGTCAAACTTCGCGTTTTTTATGAGATGCAACTCTACCATCGTTTCATACCGTCCGCTGCTAAATTCTCCTTCCTCTCCACGCACTTCTTAAGCTCACACGTAAAGGTTCTGGCTGACTCTGCCCACTATCAGATTGGACACGACGAAGCAACTAACGGGCTCTTCCACACCTCGCCATCCAGGAAGCCTCTTGCCTACTCACCGTTTCTTACTAATATTTCCACTGACACAGCCCCCGACTAGAATCAACACAGGACGCTTCAGACTTCGCAGCATGGACTGTGTGCAACAATTATTGACCAACGAGATGGCGACTCCCATTAGCTTTTTCTTTCTCCACAAAAGAAATTCCAGATGCCGCCTGAAACAACCGGTACAGCGCAATGTGGCAGGAGAACTTCTCACGCAATATTATGCTATCAACACTGCCGTTACTTTCATATAAGGTTAGGGAACTTCCATCTGTGTAACTGCAATCGATTTTACCCATTCCACGCATGCCATATAAGCTGTCCAACAGGTGAAACAGTCACCTCAGTGAAAGCTCGCCACCCTTAGAGATAGTCATTGCCAATCACAATTCTTTCGATACCGCCACACGTACCACACAACAAATAGGAAAAAGACGAACATTCCTGCCGATGCTCTTTCCCGAATTAACGCTATTCTCCTTTACCAGACATTGATTTCGTCGAAATGGCTCGCTGCAGCAACTCGAAGACATGTTTCCTAGTGCTTTGGCTTTCCTACGCGACATCCAAACTGTAGCAAATTTTTGGTTTTCCCCCTTTGTTATGCGATGTCTCTTCAGCACATCCTCGTCCAGTCGTACCTATCCCCATGCGCAGAACGGTGTTTCACACTATTCACGACGTGTCGCACCCAGGGGTAAAAGGTAGTCAAGTTAAAATAGGCAAGCATTTCGTCTGGCCGTCCCTACTAAAAGATGTAACAGTGGACAACGCAGTGTCTCAACTGTCAAAAATCCAAAGTGCACAGGCACACTGCCGCTCCTCTTCAGCAATTCGTTCCCCCTGGTGAACGGTTTGACCAGGTACACGTTGATTTAGTCGGCCCTTTACCACCTTCAAATGGTTTCACACATATTTTGACTTGCATAGACAGATACACTCGATGGGCAGAAGCCATTCCATTGCGAGATACTTCTAGCGAGACAATTGCTCAGGCATTTTTGTTCAACTGGATAGCCAGGTTTGGCACACCTTCGACCGTGTCCACAGACCAGGGTAGGCAGTTTGAGTCTCACCTCTGGAAGGACCTTATGACTCTAATTGGCTCTAAGCGCCTTCGCTCTTTGCAGCTATCATCCGCCAAAGTCAGCATGGGAAACGTTATTCACCGGCAAGCTAAAATCTTTCTCTTATGGCCCCATGGAACTCCGGAAAATTTGGTCCGCGAAAACTCTTCCTCTTGTCCTCCTCGGCATCCGAAACTCGTTACAAAGACACCTTAAATGCCCTCGGGCATAGATGCTCGTCTTACCCCGACGTAGATCCGGCGCCGGCCAGCATGCCTCACTCATCCGAATACCTCCAGGTGAGTCGTACTTTCCCTCGTCTAAAAAACTTCTATCCCACGAACCAGCACCACCTTCCTGGCCCGCCTTCGTCAGTGCTACTGACGCATGGGAAGCCTATCTTTGCCACGCCACCCTCCCCGTCCTACTTACATGCCTGCGGATTTGGGGAGACTTGCTCTCATGTCTATCCTAATTCTGCGCGGGCCCTTAATGTTCATGACTCACACACGTAGCCCCTTGCAAGCCGCGTATGGGACGGCCCCTTCTTCGTCTTAAAACGTTATCGGAAAGCTTCTTCACCTTACAGGCAAGGGTTCTGCACCAGGCAAACGGCAGGGGCGTTAACCCGCATCGCTCAAACAGAAAACAGTCTCGAGTGGTATAGGATCAAACCCTGCTCTATTTCGAACGATCGATCCCCGCTCTTCACCACTCGTTCTCCACCTTCTTCACCCGCTCAATCTACCTTCTACTTCGCAAGATCACATTCGACATCATGCCCATGTCTGCCCTTTACATTCAAACTTGTCTCCAAACGAACCTGAACCTTTGCCAACTCCTCCAGCTATTGTCACTTCTTCGCCAGCTACTCCGGCGCCCCCCGCTCCGACATCTCCGCCTCCTGCTCCTATGCAGACACCTCCGCCTCCTGCTCCAATACCGATTCCGACTGCAACCTTACCGTCTGGTCCACCTCGTTCTACATCGCGTTATGGACGCACATTACGTCCAGTGGTTCGCTTTTCGCCTTAATCCCTCTCGACGCCTCCACTGTTCGGGAGGGGAGCCATGTCTCTTTCCACTTTCTACTTTTTCAGTATTGTCGTCTTTCTCGTCACGTGATCTGAAAATTCCGTTTTCTTCGTTAGAACACCAACCGCCATTTCGCTTCAAGAAGTTTTTCAATTCTTCCGTATAAAAGCTGCCAAGCTCAGTGCATTATTCAAAAACAGTTTAACAAAAACCCCTGTGGGGGTCACGGGATGGTAGAGGAAGAAACCCCGATGGCGGGTTTGGTGTATAGCCGGAATTGGGGGGGGCCGGTGAGTTTGCGGGTATTCAACAGGGGGTTAATGGTGGGCTCTTGGGTCGATTGGTGTGTGCTCGAAGGTGGGATGACCCGACCAAGAGGCGGTTCAGGATAGGCGTGGAGTCCTCTCCTTCTCTCTGGGGGGGGGGGTGGACTATGCTGATAGTACGGTAGGTGGAATGGGTGGATATATATAGAGGTGGGGTAGATTTGATATGTATGGGTGGGTGATAGGTATGGAGGATGGGGGGTGTAGTATGTGTAAATAAAAAGGCAGGGGTGGTCGCCCTACCAGGTATGTTTCGGGGGGCTGTGACTTTTCGCAAGTGCGTTTCATTTTTCAAATGAAGTTAAATTATATATAGTATATATATAATATATATATATATATATATATATATATATATATTATATATAGTATATAGTAATATATATAGATATATATATATTATTATATATTATATATATGGAATAGATAATAGGAAATAATTAATATAATATAATAGTATTAATAAAATTACATTGCAACTTTCTGGTAAAAATATACTGAAAGTGAAATGATAAGTGGTTTCGGCGCCGAGAGAAATCGACCAGTTCAACGAAGGAAATCAGATCATCAATAAACGGAAATAAAAAAACTGAGATGCGGTAATTTGATTCGGGATCTGATGTAGGCACATTGCAACGATGTTTCTGGAACTTCGTAGTTCTTTGAAATTGTTATTTCAATACCTAAGCTGTCTCATACATTTTTAGCTTGGTGTAATTTGTTTTTAAAACTCTGTGTCTGCATTTTGTCTATCTTTTTCGAGAAGTTGAAAAATGTCTTTCACTAAGTTTATTGGCACTGACAATGTCCAAATGGGCACTCTGTAACTGTTTTGACAAGGTGTAGGTTATTCGCAAGAAATTTTACTTAAAACGTTATAATGTTATTATAAAATCAAATTACTGGATTGAATTAACAACGAAAGTAGCTTTCTGTAGATAATTCACCGGGCCATCTTTTATTTCTTCCAATGACGCAAGTATTGGCTCAAGAGTCTCTTTAAAAAGGAAAACCGCTTTATGCCGTTCACACCATCTGGTCTCGCACATCTTTTTGATCCTCTTGTTATTTTGGTTACTAGAAAACTCTTTTATTTTATCTTCCAGAGGTTTTGTGCGCTTCGGACTCGATCGAAAAAAGTGCATATTTCAGAGATGATTAAGACGTTTCGAATTGCCTGAATTTTAGAAAAGTCTGAGAGACATAGATTTAAACAATGTGCTACACAATGTGTGTATAGAGCTTTAGGATACTCATTCCGAATAACAGATTGCACTCCTCAGAATTCGCCTCTCATGGAAGAGGCTCCATCATATCCTTGGCCTCTTAAATTTTCGAGTTTTAAACCAAGATAGCCGAGTCTCTCAAAAATTACATTTGCCAATGCTTTCCCTGAGATATCATAAACCGGAACAAATGATAAAAAAAAATCCTCTCTTAAAGTAAAAGGAGTATCACCTCCATCACCACCAATCGCATACCTTACACAACTGTTCTGTTTGGGATATATCCATTGTTTCATCAGCTAATACTGAAAAAAAAAATATTTTTTATAACTTTCAACATAAAATCTTATATATAAGCTGACTAAAGGGACTTATGATTTCATTCTGTATCATCGAACTCGTATACATTGAATTTTTGAGACGATAGAAGTAAGTGGTTTTTCAAAACCTGGTCACCTCCATTTGCCTTCGAAAACGTAAGAAGGGCTTCTTATAAAATTTCCGTCATTTTCAGCTGGAGTTGATAATTCAATACGTCCAGAGTCACTTGAGCCCCTTAATGCAAGACCTTGCTGGCCACATAAACGTATAGTTTCAATTATTGGTACAAGTTTTTCTTATTTTCCTTCACATTTTTCTTATTTTGAGTGTCCAGTTGTTTGTCTATGCTTTCAATTTTTTTTGGAAATAAACAGCTTCACTATTATCTTATATAATATATATATATATATATATATATATATTATATATATCTATATATATATATATATACTATATATAATATATATAGTATATATATATTATAATATATATATATATATATAGATATTTAGATATATATATATGTAGCACTCCATTTATAACTTTTGTAAAAATTTTAATTATGTTTGTACTTATGCTAAGATTTGGTGCGAGCAAAATTTTAGCATAAGTCGAAATTGAAATAATATATAAACCCGTCCTGTTGAAATACTCTTCAGTCAGATAAAATTAACAATAAAGAAATCCTCCCGGCAAGAGAGGTAAATTTCACGGAAGGGCTGCGACTCCGAATTTGATCACAAATTTTCGCTAAAACAAAGAGTCAGAGGCAAGTGGGTGGTAAACGCGCTGGAAAGTCTGTGGACTACCAAATTCGGCGCCTGCGAAGAGAAGCAGAGAGGTTATC
>JABUQX010097606.1:0-2500 GCA_015478945.1 Trachelipus rathkii | reverse complement strand
TTTTTAAAAAAAATTATTTTATTAAAACAATAGAATTTCAATAACAATATGCAGAGCCCTCTTAACCACTAGGCAAACTAGGCAAATGCCTAGGGCGGCAGAATATGAGGGCGGCCCTAGGTGGCTAAGAACGCGCGTAGACTGCAATAACAAAAAAAAAAATATATATATATATATATATATATATATATATAATATATATATATATATATATATATATTATATATATATATATATATATATATATATATATATATATACATATATGTTTTTTATTTTTTTTTACAGTTGTCACCACCACTTCACGGGCAAATCCCTATTCAAGGGAGGGAGTGTTGCACGCCTCAGAAGTCAACACTAACGAAAGTTATCAAGTTGTACTAAGACTTGCAAGGTTAGAAGTGAGGGAGATTAAATCCAGCAGGAAACACAGAAGATTGAAGAGAATCCACATAACGAAGGGGTGGCAGGAAAGAAGAAGCACCGCAGCGAACTGCCTGGAGTTACCATATTCACACAAAAACTCGTGCGCAGGAACCACAGCACCCCTAGTTTACGAGGGCCGTCGTAAAGGTGGTGGTACGCTAGTGACAAGTTTCCTCGAGCACCTGCCGCTGCGTACCTATAGAAAAGAGATAAAGCCACAACAATCGCGCAGCACAGAGGAGAGGGTCAAAGAGAAGTGAATAGTAACGCGAACAGTTTGTAGTCTTTTGGCTTGAATCGACCCGCTAAAAAGCCGCGGTTGAGACCAGAGCCCCCCCAGGATATGAGAGCAAATACTCCATAACAAGGGCGGGTGAGGCCCTTGTATAGCTGGAGTAACTGAGAACAGGAAAAAATAGTCTCGCAGTCTAAGCAGAACTCCCCAGTTTTCTTTGAGGGCGACTTGCAATCTTGTGATGTTGAGGTTTCCTGGACATTTTTTTTTTATGTTTAAGTCCAAGGATGTTTGTTATTGGTCAACAGGAGAGACGAAGAACCGTCGAAAGAGATAGCGGAAAAAGTTTGGAACGGTTTCTAGAGAGGAGATTTGTAAGAAGATGAGTTGTTTAAAGGATTAAAATTTCACAAGGTTGCAGGTGACCCCACCGGAAATCCTATCCATATCAGCAGAATAGAATCGTAAAGATGGAGACGGAGAGACAATTTCTAGAAGTAAAGAGGGGAGCCTAGAATTTGAATATGATGTGTGGACGTGTGTGTGCCGCTTCCAAACACGAGGGAAAGTGTTAGTTTGCCAGACATAGAGAATATAGTGAACGAGGGGAGGGGTCAAGGCACGGAGGCACATTCCTCAAAAATCGGGGGGAAAGAGACGCCCATCCGGTCCACCACCTTTTTTCCCTAAAACGGGTTTTTTTTTTTTTCATAGGGGGGGGGAATTTTTTTGAGGGGAGTCCATGCACCGATCATGTAATCACAGGCCCAAAGGCATAGCGACACCTGAGAGGAAAGGAAGATGAGGAGCGAGGGAATGCCAGAATCGTCCAGGGTTAAGTTAGAGGAAAATAGGAGACCAAAGAGATTGACCTTTTCAGTTGGAGAATTAGCAACAAAACCATCAGATCGAATAAGAGAGGAAAGACAGATTTACAGAAATTGTTAAGAGATTGTTTATGGCAAGAGCGCCCGAAAGATTTTTTCAGTAGGGAGAACCTAGGAAGGTGTATCGCACTTTCGGTTTAATTGAAAGCCCGCCTTGCTTGTCGAAGCGAGTATCCCTGGAACGATTTCTAGCTGAATGAAAATTATTAAGAGTGATAGGAGACGAGAATTTGTTCCACTCCCGATTACGCACTGTTCCTAGCCTGGAATTCTAGAGCAAGCGGTCTCCAAAACTTTTTTTGATCGCTGTAACCTTTAAGACTAAAAATAAATTCTTGCTACCCCTATAGGCCTGTACTATATACTGTATATTTATGTATATATATTATATATATATATATATATATATATATATATATATATATATATATATATATATATATATATATATATATATATATATATATATATATATATATTTATATAGTATATATATATATATATATATATATATATATATATATATATATATATATTATATAATATATTTATGTATATTATATATATATATATAAGACAGAATATATATATATATATATATATATATATATATATATATATATATATATATATATATATATATATATATATATATATATATAATATATATATATATAGAATATATATTATAAAACTCGGCGGAAAAAAAATTTAATGCATCACCCGTAAATATAATTTAAACTCTTTCATTTTGGGAAATGTAGGTTTAAGGTTTGGTTTTATTTGGGTCATACCTAACTTCGGAGTGGATAACCGTTATGTAACTACACCGTGTTATGGAAAACTAAATTGGGCATTAATAAAAGAACAAACCCAACCCCAATTTACGAAATCCGAAAGTTGCGTTCATGGAGACAAGCGATTCAAGACACAACCAACTATACGAAAATCT
>JABUQX010097605.1:47500-60474 GCA_015478945.1 Trachelipus rathkii | reverse complement strand
CCCCAGAGATTATATATATATTTTTATATATATATAATAAAATAATATATATATATATATATTATGTATCTCGCAAAATTAAGCACCACTGTTACATATGACGGTAATCAGGTTACAGAAATGAACCAGAACAGCTTTGTAACTTTATTATGACAAAAAGCAGAAATTTGGGACACATTATAGCAGTTGTAAGATTGTCGAGGGTCGCAAAGGAATCCCCTGGCCTTTGCGAATGGGTCCTGTATGTGGCCGATGCGTTTCCTCCAAAGTGGGACGTTATCGCTGTGAAGGGTTCGTGTGGATGGTGTTATTCAATATCGTGTATGGCCACACTTGGCACGGATGGACGTTGGCAACGTCGTGGCATGACTTCAATGAGGTGCGCTGTCCTCCACGGAAATCTGATCAACCACCCGAAGCACCCCCTGGAGGGTTCGGAGGGTGCACGCTTTCGCGCAACCATCGTTCAGCAGTCTCCCACATGAGCGGGCTTAGTAGAGAATGTAATGCCGGTCATCCAATGCTTGATTGTGGACGCATCGTTAAATGTTTCGGTACGCCATCGCCTGTGTTGCTCTTGCGTGTCATGCAGTTAAGGCAATCCGTTACCTAATGTATTGAGGCATATGGCACCGACGTACGGGTCAAGGAGTCTGACATGTACCGATCGAGCGGTTAGGCGAAACAACATCTAGGATACGTGCAATTGCACGACCGCGTTAAAGATATGCCCCTCAGACCATGAGAGCTCCTCCAAATGACAATGTAAGGCATATTGCATCTGCGGCGTAACCTTTCAGAGGTCCTCGATAGTCCTCTGGCATCGCGACGGAGGTGTAGAGCGACTGACCTCTGGAATTCATCCGCAAGATCACATTTGCTAATCGCAACGGTCCAATGTAGGTGTTCACCGCGAAAAATGCTAGCCGCCGCGCCCGTCGATGCTCCCTGGTGTGTCGTGGTCCCATGACCAGCCCTCCTTGGCCGTAAATTATGTTCCGCGAAGAGTTGACGTATGTATTATCACTCACATGGGTCACATGTACCTCTGTAGCTGTTTTTGAAGGTGCCTTGCTGTGTATGCGGTCTCTTAACGGCCCCCGCATACGCGTTAAAAGCGGTATTCAAGCGCCAGTCATGGGCGGGCCTGCCCTGGCCCGTCAACGCATGGCCGTGCTCCTGGATGTCGTGTGCCGATCCTCGACCCGGTGTAAATGATGTTGGTTACTCAATACCACCAAACCGTCGACCGAGTTCACAGTACTCTATGCTATCGGCACGGAGTGTGACAATCTTACCACGTCAATTCGCGGTTGTTAGTCGACCGCACGGTTCCTTACATGGCATGTAGAGGGATAATTCACACCTCAATGGACCACGCTACCAGCATTGCCTGCCTCATAACTTTACCGCCAGACCGGTCGTAAATGATGGAGGTACATGTTTTGCCATTTAAAATCTATCTTGATGAGCCATAGTGGACCTATACACCCCCCCATACATTATTAAACGTTGTATAGCTCGTACCCAGGATGTCCTTTATGATGCAAACTAAGTTACATAACGTTCTGGTCCCTCCTGTAACCTGTAACTTCATATAGCCGTGGTTGCGCTTGAATTTTGACTGAGTAGTATAGTATATATATACATATATATACGTATAAGTGCAGTCCCGAGGCACCTGTTTCCATATAAATGAATACGAGATATATTAGGCTTAGGGGGAGGATTGATAGCCCGAAGGGCTATCAATTCGACAAACAGACAAACCGAAGGTTTGTCTGTGTTTGTTTGTATTATTTTTTTATTACCGCGCGTGCGCGTACACCATACACATACACCGTTTTATATGAAGGGAATAGAGCTATCGTCTAAACTTGGTATACGTTGGTCATTGTGTGTGATAAACTGATCACAGACGAGTTTTGGTGACCTTAGGTCACCCCCTAAGGGGGTGCTGCCGCCTTAGCGCCAAAGGTCCAAATTCGGTCCCTGAAAACATGTTAGGGCTTAACGTATCGGAGGAAATGTTGCAATGTGAGTTAATGTATGGACGTAAATCTTCGTCGGATACGAGATTACGTTTCTCTCTCTGCGTCTCCCCCGTAAGGGGGGACGCCTGCCGCACAAGAAAAAAAATTAAAAATGATCGTAGAAGTCTGAAACTTGTGAGGCTGGGTTGAGGAGTCGGAGTCGGAGACGGAGACGGAAGCGGATTCGGTTCGGCTTCGGAGTCCAGGGACCCCCGGAGGGGTCCCCAGTTGGATAAAAAAGAAGAAATGCCTGGAAGCAAAACAGAGGAAGAAGAAAGAAGAAGAAAGGAAGCAAAGGAGGAAGGAAGAAGGAAGCGAGAAAGGGAAAGAAGAATGAAGAAGACGAAGGTAGGATGAGGCCGAGAAGGATTCAGAGTTGGTAGTGGCTACCGGTGCTGGGAGCACTGTGGTTTGAGTCTAGTAAACATTCATTTAATGAATACAAGATCAATCTGTTTCAGATGCTTGTTATCTATCATGTACATATTGTCAATTGCATTGCATCTTTGCGAGATAACGCTTTATTTTCCTAATATGTTGAACGACCCTAACATTTCTAGTATTCAAATCTCAGTTTCTAGTTATACTCGGTTAACTACTATTTATTTTTTATCTATTTGAACCATACATATAGCTGTTTACCTATTTTTGTTTTAGTTTTATTACATTATACTTTTTTGTTAACTTTATTATTTAAAGTATTACCTGTGATGTTTTTATTTTTAAATTTGCTTATTCTAACTTAGTTTTTTATTTTCGATTTTTACATGTTTTTTTTCAATTTTTACTTCTGGTTTGATTAAAAGGTTAATTCTCTAACTTTTTTTTTTTTGATAAGTTTTTTTCTATACCTATATACTTTGTTTAATTATTTTATTTTATCTTTTTAACTTTTTTAGATTTTTTTTAAGCTTTATTTTAACTTTTAAATTTTTTTTCTATTTTTATTAGTTTTTTTTTATTCTTTTAAAAACTTTTGTTTTGTATTTTTTTTATACTGTTTCATGCGCTTAAACGTAAAGAAGTTTACGTTTACATACCCTAAGCAGTAACATAAAGGCAACACCCCCACCCCCCCACCTTCAATGAGGAAACCGAGCATTTGTGAAATCTTTTCGATCTATTGATCTATGATTTAGGCGGTTGTTTAATCAACATTGTCATGTTTTACAGTACCCAAAGCAGTAAGAGTCACTTAAATCAACACCACCATCCACCCTCCTCCTGTCCAGGTTTGATCTATTGGATTCTATTGATCTATAGATTCTATTTGATCTATTGATAAGGTCAAATTTTTTTACGTAAAATCTGTCATGTTTTGACATTATCCCTAAATCAGTAATCAGTAAAATCGAAGCCAAGCGCAAGCCTACCCCTCCTGTCCAACTCATGATCTATTGATTCTATGATCTATTGATCTACTGCTATTGATCTATTGATTAAGTCAAATTTGTTACTAAAATGTAAATCGTTTTACCATACCCAGTAAGCAGTAAAATCAACTAAATCAAGACCACTATCCAACCGTCCCTCCGCTGACCATCTGTGATCTTTGTGAGCTATTGAGTCTATTGATTAAGGTCAATTTTACAAAAATTGTCATTTTTTAACATAGCCTTAAAACTAAAATCAGTAAATCAAGCCACCCAGCCTACCCTCCTGTTCCCTTCCATGATCTATTTGATCTATTGATGCTATTGATCTATTGATCGTCTATTGATCCATTGATAATATTCGAGTTGTTACAAGCAATTGTAACTTTTCCAACCCTAAAGCAGTAATCACTTAAAATCAAACCACTATCTCAACCTCCTCCTGAACCATCTGTGATCTATTATCTAACTTGATCTATTCGATTCAAGTCACATTTCGAGTGTCATGTTTGATAAACAGAGGACATTAAAATGCAAGTTGCTTATACAAAGATTCAAACAATATATCTGACGTAACAAAGTTCTTCACATCAATAATAGCTGAACGAATGGCGTAAAAGAACTATGAAAAGATAATGTCACAAAGACAAACCTTCACATCTTAAAAACACAATACAACTGGTTAACATTAACAAAGTTCCACACGTAACACACAAGTAAAGTAACTAACATAACAACCAAAAACGTAACTTATTCCAATTTGTCAAACATGTCGTCTAACATAACGATGTTAATTTACACTGAACATGGTAATAATTAACTAAATTTTATCACAACAGTGGTTAATTATCATATCCGGATCAGCGAAATATACTCTAACATATAAGGTTCCATCAAATAAAGCTAACAATGATGTAACATGAACTAAGAAAATATGTACAAAAGCACACCTATTTACACTCTTAAACACGAATAAAGTGTAACATTGACAAAGTCGATTTGCTTTATTAGCTGAAGAAAAAGTTTCTTTAGGAAAAGATATCCTAGACATATCAAATGAGACAGAGGATAGCTAAGTAAAACAGCTTAGGATATATATATAAATATATATATAAATATATATAGTATATATATATACTATAAGTATATATATTATATATTATATAGTATATATATATAGTAAATATTATATATATATATTATATATATATAATATACTATATAATATATATATAAGTATATATATTATTATTATAATATATATATATATATAAGATGATATATTAATATATATATTATAATATATATAATATATATAATATATTATTTATATATATTTATAATATATATATATATGATATAGTAAATATATATATATAAAACTAATATATATATATATCATATATATTATATATATAATATATAGATATATAATATATAATATATATACTAATAAATATATATATATATATATATATAATATATATATAGGTATTATATATGATATTAATATAATATATATATATATATAATATATATATTAAGTATAAATATATATATATATATATATATAGTAGAAGTCAGCCAGTCCGAGGCACCTTTTTTCCTATTAAAATGAATAGAGATATATTCGGCTTTAGGGGAGGAATTGGATAGCCGATAGGGGCTATCAAGTCGACAAACAGACAACCGAAAGGTTTTTGTCCTGTTGTTTGTTTGTAATATTTTTATGTACGCGCGAAGGAGGCGTAGGCCTCAGCCCTTCGGGCTGAGGGCCTAAGCCCGCTTACACCCCTCGGGTGATCCCCCTCGCAGATTCACAATCCCTGTTCAAGGGGCGCCGATCCCCCCTGGTTTTCTCTCGGAAGGTAATTGTGTCTGCTTTAGATAACCTTGGTTTAATGAAAAACTGTTATTCGTAAGTTTAGATACGTTTAGTTAAATGTTACGTATGACAATTATGTGGAAATACCACTTGATTTGTTAGAGAATGATGAGTTTTTGTAAGATATTACTGTGTTAACTGACGATGATGTGTCAAGAAACGTGGACCTAGGTTAAGTTTTTGTTGAATAAATGGTAGGTTTGCCCTAGACTTGCTAATGTCTACGTTATCATAGTCCAAAGTGATGTATTACTGCGAACACGAGTGACAACTCGTTGCATGAAGATAGTGTCAATTCATAGTTTCAGATGGTGGCATCTGATAGATTGGTTCACTTTGTTAAGGGATTGTAGATAATACCGGCTTTACCTGTTGCAATATGCTTGAAAAGTGGGGAAATATCTAGTTTTGTATGACCTGTTCAGCTACTTTTACTTGACAGAGGGAATTTTTCAGGATGTGTAGCTTGATATTTCATACGCGAGGTATGTTAGGCTTGCGCATTTTACATTATATTCCTAGTCGCGGATATGAATTTGTTACTTTATTGTGCTAAAACTTTTTGGTTAGCAATATTCCGTAGGTTAGTAATATATCAAGAACATATTTTATAATGTATTTTGTCCAGAAATGATACTTGGATAATATGACTTGAATGCAATAGCTCAATAGATCACAATCGGGTGGCACGGGTAGTGGACTGCATGCGGATGGAGGGTTGATTTCCTGATTTACTGATTTCTGCTTTAAGGTATGTAAATTATTATGTTTTACTGTGATATTTTACTCAAGGACCTATTTTTATGTTATGTTAGGATAAAATTTTTGTTATTTTTATTTAAGTTTGGTTAAAACTTTGTTATGTTGCAATTATCGCTGGGGATTATGATATTTAGACGAGTTATGAGTGAATTTTTGTTAAATGTTACGAGAGTTGAATGTAAACTATCTGTTACGGTACATATATCTTTGTCAATGATGATAGAACAGGTTTCTGCTAACTTTTGTTAACTATTACGATGTTAATGTAAATTAGCATGTGATATGTTAGAGATAATGCTTGAAAAAGTGTGACGTAGGTTACGTTGCGAACGATGTTAGGATTTATTGCCTGTTATGTGCAAAAGTTTGTTAATGTTAGTGGTTTATATTCGTACGTATGGTGTGTAGGGTTTGTCGTTGTACATCATATTCTTAGTTCAGTTATGTTATGTTAGCTTATTAATGTGGAAACTTTGTTTACGTTACATAACTTTCGCTGCTCTGTGTATGATAATTGATAACGAAGGTCTATAATAATCTCTTGTTAAATATTACGTGTGTCAAGTAAAATTAACGTAAATAGTTTGAGATGATGTTTGGGTAAAAGTATGAATAGGTTACGTTTGTTATGCAATGGTCAGTTACTTACATGTTTGTTTTTTGCACAGGTGTTAATGTGGAACTTTGTGTAATTCACATTTATTGTGCTTAAAGTTGTGTTAGATCTAAACGCAACACATTACCTTCCAAGTTCTGGTAATGCTATGTTACCTTTATTAATGTGAAAAACAATGTTACGTTAGCATATATTCGTTGGTTAGTATCTACAGAAACTTATTCTTGTACTATGTTATTGTTGTTGTTGTTGTTGTCGACGAGAATATATACCCTTTTGAACTGATTTGGTTCGTTCGTACGTCGTAGTCTTGTTTACTTTCTTCTGATTGGTTGATAGAAAGAATCTCATTACATTAAGAGGATGTGTTAATACTATTTTCTTCAGTAAGGATAGTTTTCTCAGTTGATACGATGACATCTCCCCGCATCTCTACGCTTGTTGGTGATATCTTCACGAGGAGTTTCGTTATTCCCAACGATGTGTCATTTATATTAAATCGTAAACCGAATGGCGACTGCTACATTGCTAGTATATCCTGCCAGAGGGTCAAATATGATAAGTATTGCATCACTTTATGCAAATGGTTAAAGCATAAAATTCATTTTTCATGTTTAGAGTTGGTAATTTCTAAAAGGAGGCGGAGTCTAAAAAAGAGATAAGCCTAAAAACTTTACTTTATTCGTCTTATTACTCGTTAGTAATTCAATGGAGGTTAGGTATGTTATGAGTACATTTTGGATAAATGTTAATGTGTGTCAATGTAAGATTTAACGTTAATTAGTTAGAGATATTTTTTTGAAAGAAAGGTATAAATAGGTTACGTTTTGTATGTAAAGTTAGTTACGAACCGCTGTTAAGTCCCTGGTAACTTTGTTAAATGTTTAAACAGTTTATTTATGTGTAAAGTTGTGTTAGGTGTGTCGTTGTACATTATTCTTCCTAGTTCATATGATGCTATGTTAGCTTATTAATGTGAAAACATTGTTATGCTTAGCATATATTTGTTGATCATGTATGATAAATCGGACAAGGTTATGAATACATTTTTGCTAAATATAGTGTGGTTAGTGTGAAATGTAACATCGTTAGTTAGAGATATGCTTGAAAAAAGTAAGACGTAGGTTACGTTTTGCATACCATGTTAGTTACTTTACTTGTGTTAAGTGCTGGGAATTTGTGTTAATGTTAACAGTTTAGTTCGTGTTTAAGGTGTAATAGGTTTTTTGTCTTTGTACAATTAGTTTTCTTCAGTTCATGTTACAGTCATGTAGCTTTTGGATGTGGAAACCTTATTATGTAGAGGTATATTCGCTGATCAAAATGTTTTATGTTGGTTTTGATAAATTTTATTACATGTTTCTAACATGTTAGTGTAAATTAACATCGTTTTGTGTTAGAGACATGTTTGACAAAGTGTGAATAGAGTACAAGTTTTTGTTGTTAGTGTTAGTTACTTTATCTGAGTGTAAGTGTGGAAACTTTTGTTAAGGTTAACCGTTTATCAGTTCGTGTTTAAGGGTGTGATAGGTTTGTCTTTGTACATATTTTCATAGTTCATGTAGGGGGGGACGCCATGTAGCTTTATGATGTGAAAACTTGTTACGCTCAGCATAATTATTGTTGATCTTTGTATAAAGAACTTGATTTTAAGTTATGTTTATCCAAAATATACTCGAAATATGACTTAAGTCAATAGATCAATAGATCAATAGATGACAGATGGTCACATGAGGGAGGTTGGATAGTGGTGTGATTTAGTGATTTACTGCTTTAGGGTATGGAAAACGTTACAGATTTTAGTTAAATTTGGACTTGAATCAATAGATAAGTAGATCAATAGATCAATAGTATCACAATGGATCAATAGATCATGATTGCACAAGGCAGGGTAGGTGGGGTGCTTGAATTTACTCGATTTACTGATTGTAGGGTATTAGAAACATACAATTTTCAGTAAAAATTTGACCTAATGCAATAGATCAATAGATCAAGTAGGGCAAGAATGGTCAGGAGGGAGGTTGTGATAGTGGGTTTGATTTAGTGATTACTGCTTTAGGGTATAAACGTTACAATTTTAGTAAAATTTGACTTATCAATAGATCAATAGACAATAGATCAATCAGATCAATAGATCAAATAGACTCATGGATTGGACAGGGGGAGGTTGTTGGCGTTGATTTACCTGATCTTAACTTGATTTAGGGTAGTAGAATCATGACAATTTTAAAGTAAAAATTGACCTAATCAATAGATCAATAGATTCAATTTAGTATCAATTAGATCATAAGATCACTAACTGAGCAGGAGGGAGGGTGGATGGTGGTGGTTTGATTTAGTGATTTACTGCTTAGGGTAAATGTAAAACATGACAATTTTAGTGAAAAAAATTGACCTTAATCAATAGGTCATAGAATAAATATGATCAGCCCTGGCAGAAGCTTGAGAGTGTGGGGTGGGTGTTTGGATCTTACTGATTTACTTGCTTTAGGGTATGTAAAAAACGTAAAATTTTTTACGTTATAAGCATGAAAGTATAAAAAAAAATTAACAAAAAAAAAGTTTTAAAGAAATAAAAAAAAATAATAAATAAATAAAAAAAAAATTAAAAACCTAAAAATGAAGTTATTAAATTGTCAAGGGGGCAAAAAGTTAAAATGTAAAAAATTCAAACACAGGTATATCTGGAAATAAAAACTTTCCTGAGCAAAAAAGTTAGAAAGTAAATTTAAATAAAAAAAAAATAAAAATGAAAAAAAAAAATAAAAAATAAAAAAAAAAAAATAAAGTTAAAAAAATAAATTTTAAAAAATAAAAAAAATAAAAAAATAAAAATTAAAATAATAAGAATAATAAACAAAGTATTAAATTAAAATAAAACTTAAAAAAAAAATAGTAAACAGTATATGTATGTTTCAACTTAGGAAAAAAAAAGATTATTAGTTAACGTTTATAAAAAGAAAATGGAGATTTGAAAATATAAATGTTGGTTTTAACATTTGTAGGATACATGTTATCTCTGCAAGATGCAATGCAATTGACAATATGTACATGATAGAACAGAAACAGTTATGTAAACAGTTAATGATCTTGTAATTTATTAAATGAAATTGTTTACTAACTCAAACACCACAGTGGCTTCCAGCACGGTGCCGACTACCAACCTGAATCCTTCTCAGCCTCATCCTCCTTCCTCATTCTTCATTCTTCTTTCCTTCCTCCTTCCTCTTCCTTCCTCCTCTTCCTTCTTCTTCTTCTCTTCCTCTGTTTTGCATTCCCATGCATTTCTTCTTTTTTTTCCAACTGGGGACCCCCTCCGGCGGGGTCGCTGGACTCAAGAAGCCGAATCCGACTCCAACTCCGTCTCCGTCTCCGACTCCGACTCCTCAACCCAGCCTCCAAGTTTCAGACTTCTACGATCATTTTTAATTTTTTTTGTGGGGCAGCGTCCCGCCGCTTACGGGGGGAGACGCAGAGGAACGTAATCTCGTATCCGACGAGATTACGTCATCTTATATAAAGCTCACATCCAAATTTCACTCGCGATACGTTAAGCTAAACATGGTTTTTCAGCGAGCGAATTTGAAACCGTGGCGCTAAGGGGGCAGAACACCCCTTAGGGGTGTACCTAGGTACACAAACTCGTCTGTGATCAGTTTATCACACACAATGACCACATACCAGAGTTTCAGACCGATAGCTCTATTCCTTCATATATAAAAGGGGGTTATGTGTATGTGTATTGCGTCACGGCGCCGCGTAATAAAAATAATCAATAACAAACACAGACACCTTCGGTTGTCTGTTGTTCGAACTTGATGAGCCTCTTCGGTGCTATAAATCCTCCCCCTAAGCCTAATATATCTCTATTTTTATATAGGAAAAAGGTGCCTCGGGACTGGCTGACTTACTACTATATATATATATATATATATATAGCCTACTCGTCAAAATCAACGCAACCACAGCCATATGAGTTAAAGCAGTGTACAGGACAGGACCAGAACGTTATTTGCAGTCGTAACCATGTTAAATACATATTAATTATAGTATACAACGCTTTAATAATGTTGGGGGGTGTATTGGGCCGACTATGGCTAAAGTAATATATGATAATGACAAACCATGTAACTCCAGCTTTAGCGATTGTGGTAAAGTTATGAGGAGGCGAATGCTGAGTAACGTGGCCATGAGGTGTGCAATTATCCTCTACAATCCATGTAAGGGTGCGCGTCCGACTAACAGCGATCGAGTGCGTACAGATTGTACCTCCGTGCCGATAGATACAGGTACTGTGGACCAGCGGTCGACGGCAATGGTGTAGCGTACGTCACGTCACGTTCGGGTCGTGGATCGGGCACCACGCCAGCCAGGCGCACGCACAGCGGGCTAGGGCCAGATCCAGCGTACAGAATTCGGTCTGGCGTTGAATACCGTTTTAGCGTGATGCGGGCCGTAAGAGACGCGCTATACAACAGCAAGGCACCTTCAAAAACAGTTACAGGAGGTACATGTGACCCATGTGAGTGATAATAACAAGTACACGCTACTTCGCCGGAAACTAATTTACGGCCAAAGGAGGTTGATCATGAGGACACGACACACCAGGGAGCACGACGGGCGCGTGCTAGCAATTTTTCCGTGAACACCTACATTGGACCGTTGCGATTAGGCAAATGTGATCTTTACGGATGAATCCAGAGTCAGTCTCTACACCTCCGATCGGCGATCCAGAGACTATCGAGGACCTAATGAAAGGTACGCGCAGTGCAATATGCCTTACATTGTCATTTGAAGGAGGATCTCTCTCATGGTCTGAGGGGGCATATCTTTAACGGGTCGTGCAGAGTTGCACGTCCTAGATGGCGGTTCCCTAACCGCCGCACGGTACATCGCAGACATCCTTGACCCGTATGTCGTGCCATATGCCCTCTACATCGGTGACGGATTCGCCCTAATGCATGACAACGCAAGAGCACACAAGGCCAGATGCGTCACCGAACACCTAACGACGGTCCAAATCAAGACATTGGATTGGCCAGCATACATTCTCTACCTAAACCCAATTGAACATGTGTGGGACATGTTGAAACGATGGTTGCGACAGCTGCAACCACCTCCAGAAACCCTCCAGGCGCTGCGGCAGGCGGTGCTTCGCGTATTGGATCAGATTTCCGTGGAGGACATTCGGCACCTCATTGAGAGCATGCCACGACGGTGCCAAGCCGTCATCCGTGCCAAACGTGGCCATACACGATATTGAGTAAAAAAAAAAAACATCCACACACGAACCCTTCACCGTGATAACGTCCCACTTTGCGACGAAAAGCAATCGGCGGCATCCAGGACCCAGACATGAGGCTCCAGGGGATCCTCGGACCCTCACAACTTACAAGCTGGCCTTGATGCACGCCGCCCAGGTTATGCGCTTTTGAATAATAATAGTTACAAAGTGTTTCTGGTACAATCTGTAACTGTTTACCGCATATGTAACAGTGGTGCTTAAAGTTTTGACGAAGTAATACATATATGATCATATTATACTACTAATATATATATATATATATAATATATATATATTAATACTATAATAGTATAAGTATATATATATATATATACATATATATAATATACTATGTATAATATTATATATATATAGTATATATATATAATAATAGTAGTATAATATAATATATTTTATATATATATATATAATTATATATACTATAATAAGATATATAATTATATATTAATAATATTATATTATATATAACATATAGTATATATATAGTATATATATATATATATATACTATATATATAGTATATATATAGTATATAATATATATATTATATAGTACATATATAATATATATAATATACATATATAATATATATATAAATAATATATATATATATATATATAATATATATATATATATATATAGTATATATTGATATTATTAGTATATATATATTAATATATATATATAATATATACCCACTATATATATAATATAATATTATAGTAATAATTATATACTATATATAAATATATATATATATATAGTATATATATATATATAGTTATATACATATATAATATATATATATATATAATATAATATATTATATATATAATATATATATAATATAACTATATATATATTATATATATATTATATTATATATATATATAATGTTATAATATATATATATATATATATATATATATTTATATATTATATATATATATATATATATATAGTATATTCTATATATATATTATATATATTATATATAATT
>JABUQX010097605.1:30000-45000 GCA_015478945.1 Trachelipus rathkii | reverse complement strand
TGACCAAAGCATCTCAGCGTACTTTCATTATTTCTCCATTTACGCCATTCTCCACACCAAAACAAACTCTCTAATACGTTCATTTCTCATTTATCATTTCTTTTTACACCTAACACGCCACTAAGGTTGTCCATCCTGAACACATTGTCTTTTAGATCTATACCTCTTATTCCATTATCCAGGACCATGAGTCACTACTATATCTTCAACACGGTTACATACATACCCTCATGTAAGACCCTCATGTTGGATGAGACTTAGTCCCTTTTACATCCACCAACGATTTAAGTTGCACAGCCACCTTAGTGCCAGTTGCTCACTTTTCTACTACATCTCTGCATATTCCGCTCCCTTTCATTCCTCATATATCCTAAATATTTAAGATTCAGACATTTTTCCAGCTGCTCACCATCTAGACCTAACTTCACCACCTTGGAGACGTCCTCACTTAACTCACAACCAAGAACCTTATTCTTCCGATCGAGTATGGCTTGTCGGAGCTCGAGGTCTACTGGCGATATATATCTTTACTACGTTACTGATTTAAATCGGTTTTCCGCTCTTAGGAATTGCGGGAGACTTTGCTTGGTGGTGCTCTGAATTCCAAGCTTCTGTGACCACGGTATGGCACGGGTGTCTGCTCCAAGCTCCCAATCCTCTTTTGGTTTCCTCCTTAATCTTTGCTTACTTGTATTGTTTCCTTCAAATCGGCTCAATACCGGCCTGTTTGCTGATGGGCGATTTCTCTCTTCTTTTCTGTCAAAGTGGTGTTCCTCAGGCTCTGCTTATCTCCTACTTATTACTACTTTTTCATTAATGAATTTGTCCAGCCTGCAAATCAACTCTGTCCAACATCATAAATACCGATCGATGACTCGACCCTTCATTCTTCAACTCATTTCAATTTCTGCTCCCTCTTTACTTCTAGAATTGTCTTCTCGTCTTAAGCTTTTCGATCTAATTCTCGGTGACTGGATAGAATCTGGCCGGTGGGGTCGTCTTCAACCTTGTGAAATTCAATTCTTTTAAAAACTCATACTCTCAAATCTCCCCTCTAAGACTACCTTCTGACTTTCTATTCTTTCGACCGGTCTCCAGTCGTTTCTCCTGTTGACAAATAGACATTATTGCGCTTAAAGCATAAACAAAAAAAAAATGCTGAAGTCTTCACATCACAACGGTTGCTAGGGCCGTCCTCAAGAAACTGGAAGTTCTGTGTTTAAACGCGAGCACTTTTTTATCCTTTCTCAGTTACTCCAGCTATAAAAGGGCCTCTTCCCCCCTTGTATGGAATCTGCTGCTCATATCCGTGGGGAGGGCCTGTTTCACCAGGCTTTTGGGTAGGTCGAGTCAAAGGCCAAAGGCTTATAAACTGTTCTGTATTTTCCACTTCCCTTGACCCGCTATTGTTGCGGCGCGATGTTTGTGCTTATCTCTTTTCTATAGGTTCCGCAGCTGAAGGTGATGGAGGGAACTAATCACTCACGTACCACCATCTTTACGTCGCACTCGTAGCAAAAAGTGTGCTGTGTCTGCACATGAGTTTTGTGTTCATATTGGTAACTCCAGGCTAGTTTGCTGCGGTGCTTCCTTCTTTCCTGCCACCTCTGTTCTGTGGAATTATCTTCCATCTTCTGTGTTTCCTTGAGAATTTAATCTCCTCACTTAAAAACCTGGCGTCTGTGCTCATCTGTGTAATTTACGCTAGTTGTTAACTTCTGAGGCGTACAACACCTCCTCCTTTGAACAGGGCTCTTCCCATGAATGGTGGTGACAACTGTAAAAAAAATCAAGCTTATGAAACCTAATTATAAGTTTCTTCACAATCTCATTTTAGTTTTCAACCCTTCTCTTGCCCAGAAGGACATAAAGAGCGCTGTTAAATGATTCCCAAGATGCTTTCTTATTGGCATTAAGGATTTGCGACTGAAGCTTTCTTAATTATCAGAAATCACAAATGTAGGGCCAACTGAGAAGATTCTGTCCTTATTTTTCTTTTGGCATCACTCAGGAGTTGGAATTCTCGCCTCAGATGCTTGTAACCCCTCCTTCATGCCCTTATTCAATATATATATTATATATATATATATATGATATTATATATAATATAGTATAATATATATAGTATAGTATATATATATATATAGCTATATATATATAATAATATATATATATATTAGTAAGTAGTAATAAAGTAGGAGATCAAGACAGACCGCTGAGAACACCACTATATAATAAATATATATATATATATATATATATATATATATAATATATTATATATATATATATATATATATATATATATATATATATACTATTATATATATAGATTATATATAGTATATATATATAAAAAATTCAGAGTGAACAGTGGGTAAGAGGGAGTTTAGGAGGGGATGAGAGGATAGGTTGAGGGACGTGAAGAGGGACGCGAAATTGGGAAGTGAGGAGGAGATGGAGAGAAGTTTAAAAGAGACACATTTGTGAAGCAGGCGTCAGAAGGGATAATGTGGAGTAAAATAGGTGGGAGCAAGTAGAAGGAAGGAATGACCTGGTGAGTGAGGAGGTGAAAGAGTTGGTAAAAAGAAAAAAGGGTTCCTATGTGAAGATGGTTGGGGAATAGAGAAGGAAAGCTGGAGAATATAAGGTTAGTGGAAGCAACAGCGAGGGCGTGGAGAGGGAGAAGAGAAATGCAAATAATGAATGGTGTAGAAAAGTGGCAGAAAATTTTGAAACAGGGAGAAAGATAATTCATGAAGAGAGTAAATAGAAAAAGGTAGACGATGGAGGGTTAGGAGAGAGGGTATAGGGAGTGGGAAGGGGAATGGCCTAGGGAGGGGAGATAGGGTGAGGAAAGGGGGGGGAATAGTTTAAGAGTGATTATTGAATGAAATCGGGTGGGAGAGATGAGGAGGATTTACAAGAGGTGAGGATGAGGGGGGGGGAAGTGGGGCGGGAAGGGGATATGGAAATACAAATGGAAGAAATTATTAGGGAGCGTTTAAACTAAGGAAAAAAAGGAAAGTCCACAGGGCTAGATGGTGTGAGTATGGAATTGTTACAGATGGGAGGCAGAAGGGTGGAGGAATGGTGTATATGTTATATAATTTATGTTGGAGGAGGGGAGAGGTTCCATCAGGATATCAAGGATAGTTGTTTGGTTCCCCTGTATAGAAGGGAAAAGGGATAGGAGGGTGTGGGAATTTACCGAGGTAGTTTGTCTTTGCGTGTAGGTAGGGAAAGTGTAATGGGAGAATACTGAAATGGAGAGGTGAGAAGATTTAACGGTAAGAGAAGTATGGGGGAAGGAACAGGCAGGATTTAGGTGGGAAGGGGTGTGTGGAATCAAGTATTCCACAATGAAGATGCTGTGTGTGGAAGAAACGTATAGGAAAGGAAGGGAAAGTGTATGGGTGTTTTTTAGATCGGGAGAAAGATATAATAGAGTGAAGAGGGGGGAATTATGAGGGTGCTAGAGGAAATATGGAAGGGGGTAATTAGTAAAAGGTATTAGGGCCTTTATAGGAATAGCAGAAGATGTGTGTGAGAGTATGTAGGAGGGGAGAGTGCGAGATGTTTGGGTAGAGAGAGGATTGAGACAGGGTAGTGTAAGTTCAGCCGGGCTTTCAATTTATTTAATGGAGAGTGTCTGCGAAGAATGAGCCAGGGAGGGAGAGTGGTGGGATATTGATGGATAGGGGTTGATTGAGAGTGATAAGTGAACATGATACTATTTGCGGATGATACTGCTTTAGTGGCGAAGAATTCAGAAGGGCTGAAGTATTTGGTGGAAGGAGTTGAGGGAGTGTGGTGGCAAAAGGGTCTAACAATAAATCCAGGTAAGAGTCAAGTGTTAGTGTTTGAGGATAGGAGAACAGAGTGAGGGGATGGGTTAGAGATAGAGTAGGTGTAGTATTAGAAGAAGTAAAGGGTTTCAGATATTTAGGGATGGATTTTGGTAAGGAAGGAGGGATGAAAAGGGCGAATTTGGGAAGGGGGAAAAAAAAGAAAAAGAAATAAAAGAAGAATCCCAAAAACAAAAGTACAAAAAAAGAGTAGGAGAAGAAATGAGAGCATTGAGTGGTCTGAGGGAATTATGGAGAGGGGGGGATTTATCACATAATTAAGATAAGTATGTTAAAAATTTGTGTTCCAGCTGTACTATATGGGTGTGAAACATGGGTTGAATGCCAGGTCCAAGAAGAAGTTGGAAGTGCTGTTGAGATTGGAAAGGGTTTGAGAGCGGTCATGAAGGGGTTGGTAAAGAGAGCGATTAGGAATAGGGTGAATAAGAGAAGATGTGATTGGAAGAAGGTTGGTGAGAAGAGCGGAGAAGGGAATGTTAAGATGGTTTTGAAACATCTGGAGAGAATGGAGGAACAGAGGGTGGTTGGAGTTTGGGAGGCGGGGGGGATAGGAAGGAGAGGAAAGGGGGAGACCAAGAAGAAGGTGGATGGATGGAATAGAAGGAAATGCTGGAGAGGGAGGGTGAGGGAGGAAGAGGGTAGGGGGTTGGCGAGAGATAGAATGGAACAGAGGGAGGTGGGTCTGGGGGCGAGAATGAAGGAAAATAGAATTAGGGAATGCTGCATCACCAGTTTTTAACAAGCGAGAAAACAGAATCGGGGGTAAAAATAAATATTATTATAAAGATTCCAGAAGTTACATATATTCAATATATATATATAATATATATATATAATAATTATATATATAATATATTAATATATAATATATATAAATAATATTATAAATAATATATCTATATATATAATTATAGTATATATATAATAATATATAATAATCTATATATATAATATATTATAATATATATATATATATATATATATATATATTAATATATATAGTATTATATATATATATATATAGTTATATAATATATATATATTTTATATATATATATAAATATATATTATATAATATATATATAATATATAATTTATTATATATAGTATATATTATATATATAATATATATTATATATGTAAATATATATAATCTATATAATATACTAAAATATATATATATATTATATATAATATATATATATATATATAAAATAAAAGATATATATAGTATATAATATAAGTATATATATATATATATATAATATATATAATATATATATATATATAATATATAAAGTATATATATAGTATAGTATATTATAATATATATACTATATATCTATTATATATATAATATATTATATTATAATATATATATATATATATTATAATATATATAATACTTATATATGTAATATATATATAATATATATATATTATATATATATTATATATATATTATATATATATATAATTATATATATATGATATAGTATATATCTAATATAATTAATATATCTTAATTATAAAATATATTATATAATATATATATATATAAATATATAAATATATATATATATAGTTATATATATATAATATATCTAATGGAATTTTCTCCAACAGTAATACGACTCCGGCACACAGGGCATAGGAAGAGTCTTCAACAACAAATCTTTATTTTGCCACAACGGTGGACTTCTACCATTAAACAAACTCAGTATAAAATCCGCCTAAAAAGCATTATATAAAAATTAGAAACATGTAATGTAAATAATATAAAACTCATTAAACATACAATTAGTTAAATGCTTTTATAATGTTAACAATATTCCATAATTAGCAGTTCTGACGGTGATCACACATTTGCTTTGGGTAATTAACATTTCATATTTAGCAGTTCTGACGGTGATCACATATTGCCGCCTTTGGGTGATTAACATTCATATATTTAATAAGAAGACTAATTGTTTTAACCTTTATAATTAATAAATGTGTTATGATATGATTATTGATTTTATATTTGTACAAATAAAATCTGGTTTAAACCATGTTTCTGTACCTGCTTACTTAACTAAGATTCTTCTCTACAAATAAGTGAACTTCTCCATTACTAAATATCTTTCGAGAAACTTTCGTCCAGCATTTGGAAAACACAAACATAGTAAAAATATACTGCAAAGAGAGTTTAAAAATAAAACACTACTTAATTGGTATCATAATTATGTGGCCACATAATTATATAAGGAGTATAAGTGGGTTTAAAAAATTAAAAATATAAAAAAAAAATATATAGATTGTTATAGTATATATTACCTAATATGTGTATATTATATAATATTATATATAATATATATAACATATATTATATAATATAAAATATATAATTAAATATATATATATATATATATCTATATATAATACTATTATATATAGAAATGGTGAATTCGAGCTAGCTTAAGCTACGAATTGCAGTTACTAAGCACTTATCCACTATGACGGTGCAACAACTCACACACACCAGAAAATAGTAGGCTAATATATATAGAATAATATATATATATATATATATAGTATATATATATATATATATATATATATATATATATATAGTAAATAAGATAATAATATCTATTAGAGTATCTGAAGCATAGGGCGCTTGATAGATTTCCATTATGTCACAATGCACGCAAAAACACACTTTGAATATGTTTTGACTGGCCACAGAGAACTAATGCGGGCTCTTGTATCTGAGAGGAAACGACCAGCGTCCGACTCAATTACAAGGCCATACTTGTATATTGCGTTGGTTTGCAAGCAACGAATTTCTAAGGTGTGACGAATTCTAATTTTCACCAATGCATAGCTTACCAAATATGGTATGCATTCGAAATAAGAGTAATTGTGAAGCAAGTACGATAAAGACCCCCCCCTTAGAGAGAACCTTGAACGTTAAGATTGATTTCAATTAGAATACGTCACTTGGTTTTCAGAAGAGGTAATAGCTCGAGGGTTAGGAAGAGGCATAGGAGGTCTTGGAAGTAAAGACAAGCGCTGGACAGGAGCTGGGGAGTTGGGTCGAGATCTTATCTGAACCAAGTTATTTAAAGGAGCATCTTCAGGTGCTAGTTGGATTCGTACATTAGATGTTGGAATGGCCTGAAGTGGGATGCTTTCAGTTGGTGGGGATCCCTTTGGCAATGCACATATTGCAAAGGAATACTCTTTTAGTCCAAACGAAATATGCTATGACAAGAACGATGAGGAAAAAGATCGTTCCAGAAGTTCCTCCTCCAATATATTGGAATGAATTATTTGAGGGAAATACGGTTGTGAAGAAGGTGCATTTGATTGATTAATTGATCTAATCTTGATTCCTCAGGTGAGATCTCTTGTAAAGTTTGGAAACTTAGGAAACAAGACAGGCTTGAAATGTAGGTAAAGCAAACGTGAGATACAGAAGTTGAATAGAACATATAGAGTAAGAAATTAGGAAGAAAGGGTAAGTATTCTTCTCTACGGTGAATAGGTTCTTAAACGTGAAATTTAGAAGAGATGAAGGCACATCCATGCGGGATAGTAAAGACATATCATAGACATGCGTTATAGAGTTTTGGTTTCTCACAGCAAATCGACGCCCAGTTTTTTCTTGAAAAAGAAATAAGCGGTGAAATGTCCTAAGGTGGGACAGTATAAGGTTCATCAGACTGTATTCTACTATACGGGCAGTGTGAAAAGTCATTGGGGAAATCAAGATTAAGCGAGTAAACAAATTTGACATCAATGGAAAGAGCAAACACTTGGAGGACTCGAGGCATACTGCTAATGGGCCTAAATGTCTACAAAGAATCGTTGCGTGCTGGACTGCTTAAGGTAAGTGTATCTTCGATACCCGAAGTCTTACCAAAGAAATAATTATTTGGGTCGTTATACATGACTCGAACTAATGATCTGTTTAAGGAAGGTGGGTAGGAAAAGATATAAGTTTGTAAGAGACAAATTTCTCTACTGAGATAAAAGGAATTAGAGTGATTAATTCGTAAGGGCTAGCGTCAGATTGGATAGTCCAAGAATAGGTTAAAAAGGTTTGATAGGTTTTTGTTTTAGAGGAATGACTGTTGTGAAGTTTAGTTCTTGTTCATTTTTCTAGTACAGAAAGGTAATAGGAAGATGGAGAAAAAAGTTGGGGAGTTTGGTGATCTTGTTTTTGCAAGTTGAGTGAATTTTAATCACCAATTGGTGGATTTGTGTGATATTTTGAACGTCTGTTCAATTGAGATTTATTTAAGCCCGAATACTGCCCATCTGGTTTACTTTATAGTTGTGCGTGTGCACTTAAACCTGACATAACTTTGAGAATTCTATAATTTTGTAAGCTATCCTACTAAAATCTATTAAAGTACGAGTATTCGCTTTCAATTGTTCCTTTAATTCAGTAATCAATAAGTTTGAGGTAGAGGCATAATTACCTAAGATGTTGATTTTCTTTCGAAGTAGTTTTACCTGTTTATCGGTAGCAGTGCCAAAGAGAATGTTGAGGACGTCTCCTCCAAATTCAAACGCGGCTCGCTTCCTCTTTGATCTTGCAGAGATCCACGGCAATTCACTTACTTCGTTTAATTTACTGGCTAACATCTTTTACTCGATGGTCCATTAGCTTGAATTCCCCATTGGTGCGCCCTTGATGTGTGGAAACATTTTAGAAAATGTGTTATCCGAACGATGGTGAAAGATTCTTTGACGTTGGCTACCATGTTTTAGTTATCTCCGTCTTGATGAGTAGTTTCTTTTAATATCTGGGGACATTTCTCATGAGATAAACTAGATCGAGGTATCTCTTCTATTGAAAGTTGACTTCTCCTGTAGCGATATTAGAACTAAACCGGGTAGAATCTTCGTTTCTCTTTTCATTTATGAGGTTGCTTTGGCCTGTTGATACAATGATGAGTAGCAACAAAGTTGGTATTCCGAAATTCATTTCTGAAATATTTATACTTTATACTTTTCTTGGTTTTGGAAATTTTTTAACGTCGCCTATATTTAATAATATTTTTAAAATTAATGGCTTGTTGAAGCTTGCTTTTTATTACAAACACGACATTAACTGGTTCTTAATTATAATCGAGTGTAGAGAATAAAAATCTAAAATGTAAGATGTTTCTTTAAACTTAACGTAGCTACTATTTAGTAACTTAGTTACTTACTTTACTAATTTAATTTTTATAGTTGCTTAATTGATAATTTGGTTTTAATATTACTTACTTACTTACTTATTACTTATTTTTTTTTTTTTTTTTTATAGAAAAGTTTTTTTTTTTTTTTTTTTTTTTATTTTTGTATAAATCGCTGTCCCCCCCCTTATTCTGAGAGTGAAACATATTTTAAAAAGTTTCTGTTCATATAAAAAAATGAGTAAAACTAGTATTTTATTCTACTATTCTAAGATCTATTGAAGTTACATCTAAATTCTAAGATTAGAGGTACTAAGATTAGAGTTATTACGAGTATGTATTAATCCCGACTAATTTCCTTAAAAAAAAATCTAAGAATATATACTAATCCAAGCTAATCTTCTTAAATATGACGATCGTCAACTAATCCAGTCTAATCTTTTTCCTAATCCACTAAGTTTTTCTTAACTACTTAACAAAAAAAAAATTAGTACAGCCGCAAAGCGAAATGTACTTTTATCCTACTCTTAAAATTAAAAGTATCCTTCTTAGACTAACAGAATAAGAAGAATTCATTCTACAAACTAAAGAATTTTCTCTTAAATCTAGGAATATACAAAGTATATACAAAATTGGGATGAACTAGTAACCAGGAGGCAAATACCAAGTAACCAGGAGGCAAATACCAAGTTTTCCCTCCGCGGACTGTGGTGTTCAAATCCAATTCGACAGGTGGAGGCTGGACAGGAGTCTTCGCTGTAGTCTCCGTGTTGTCACTTGCCTCGGGCTGTTGCTGTAAAGCTTGTTCCTTCATCCTTGTTTGACTTCGGGTAACTCGGGGTGTAGAATCTCTAGGACCAGTGAACAGATTATGAGGCCTGTAAGAGGGGTCCTGTTTTCTGTTATCTGGGATGAATACCTTAGGAGATGGATCTACGACCGGGGGAATGGGGTAGTGGCCATCTTTCACTGGGGAAATTGGAGATTTCACAGGGGAATTTGTTCTTGGAGGGGCTCCACCATAAGCTCCATACACCTCACCTTCGTGTGCTGGCGGCTCCTGAAGAATCTCTTGAACAGGGTTTTCGAAATCTCTTGCTGAATTGGGGACAAAGATGGTCTGAACTTTCTCCGCACCGCAGGTTGGGGAGTTTTAGGGAGTCAATTTTTGGAGTGAGACACTTGAATGACATTCCTGGGCGGCCCCTTCCGGCGAGTAACTACATCGCTGTATCTTCTTCTTTCTACAATCTCATCGCTAAATCTTCTTTCTTCCACAGGTTTATTTTCTCTTACGGGTTCCACCGGGGTCGGTTGTTGCACTGGAGGCGGATGGCTCCAGGGATTCGTACCACTTGGTACCGGCTGAGGTGGGGGAATAGAGTAAGAGTTGTAGTATTCTTGGTGAGATTGTGGGGAATGGGATATTGGAAAGTGGCTGGGTCCGGACTGAATTTGTGGCGTCATGGGAATTTGGAAAGAATATTGGGAAGACATTTGATTAGTGGGAGGAGGAAGTTCTTCCACTTCATCTACTTCTTCTATTTCTTCGTCTTCTTCTACTTCTTCGTCCTCCTCCTCCTCTTCTCCTTTCCTTCTTCTTTCTCTTCTCTCTCGGAAGGGACTCCTGGGTCTCTTCTCTGTTGTTTTCTCAATTCTTTCCCTTTTTGTTCTTTGGAGCTCAACATTTCTTCCACTGCGTGGGGGTTCCAAACTTCATCATTCATAAAGTCAAAATGTGACTCGGTGAACTTTTCTGCTGGGACCACCTTAACGTTGTCTACATGAACAGGGAAGGTTCGGCCTGACTCTAAACAATACACTATCAGTTTGTTAGGTCCTCTCAAACATTGGACGATATATGGCCCGTCAAACTTGACACATAATTTCGAACTTTGATGGGGCTTTTTAACTGCTCTGACGAACACGTAATCTCCTATTTTGAACTCTCTCTGTTTGGCCCTCTTATGTTGTTGCTCCAAAGTTTTTGTGGTTTCCGCTTCTAACTTCTCTCTTGCCAAATCTCTTATATAATCGATCCTTTCTACTATCGTATCTACTTCGTCTGAAATGAATCTCATTTTCTCTGACTTATTCACAAAGGGTGATACATAATCAGGCATCTCGTAAGGGAGCCTTTTATGTAACCATGTAAAAGGAAATGGGGAGAAGACCCTATAGATCGATTATACGCGGAATTGATAGCGATTTGGGCAAAGCTCAGGTACCTATCCCAGTCTCGGTGATTTGCATTCACGTAGTGTCGCAAGAAAGATTCAATATCAGCATTTATTCTTTCCACAACACCATTTTGGGATGGTTTGTAAGGCAAAATTTCCACCTTCTTTATCCTCCACGCCTTACATAAGTCCTTAAATACCTGGCTCGTAAATTCCAAGGCATTGTCAGAGACCAACAGTTGAGGGGCACTATGCCTACATATGACCCTCTCTTGTAATGCTCTGGCACATTCTTCGCTCGTTCTCGTCTTGCAAGGCACTAATTCGACATACCGCGTCAAAACGTCGCGAAATACTAAGATGTATTTGGCTCCTGATCCTGTACAAGCTGGCAATTTTCCAATACTGTCAACATGAACGCGTGAGAAGGGGGTGTATGGCAGTGGCCATCGATTGATCTCTGCTACCGGGGGCCTAGGACCCTTAGTTCTAGCGCATGACACACACTGACTACAGTATTCCTTCACTAACTTTTGAATACCAGGAAAATGGTATTTTTCCTCTACTCTTTTTTCAGTTCTTTGCTGACCACCGTGTCCGCTAGCCAATGAAGCGTGGCACTGGTCTATCACACTGTAAATCATACTGTCTGGAACATGTACAAGATAAGGTTTTGCTTCCACAGCGTAATGTAAAATGCCTTTTATTAAGATGTGGGGGGGTGTTCTGGGATTCTCTTCGGCCCATTTTACCAATTTTCCTACACGGGGACATTTTCCTTGTTCTTTGATGAAATTTTCCCGACTCAAGACGAAGTCTATTCGGGGGAACTTTTCTGTTGTTTTTTCTCCCTCTATTTCCGCTATTTCTTTGACCAGAAACACATTAGATGCTGGGTGCCTACTCAAATAGTCGGGGGCAACGTTGTTCTTTCCTTTTTTATACACTATGGTGGGTGAGAAACTGTTTACTAAGAGATTCCATCGAGCTAAACGGCCGGTCTGCTGCTTATTTCTAAAAATAAAGCAGTGAAGCAGAGAGGTTGGTTGTCGGTGATGATAGTGACCTTATAGCCGAAGATGGTGTTCTTAAACTTTTGCAAGCAGAACACCACGGCTAAACACTCTTTTTCGATCGTATCATAATTTAACTCACTGCCCCTGAGTGTCCGGGACACGAAAGATAAAGGCTTCTCCTTCCCTTCATCTGTCAGTTGGTACAACACCCCTCCTATTCCGTAATTACTGGCGTCTGTATTCACGAAGAATTCCTTGCTATAATCAGGGAAAGTTAGTTGTGGCTGCACCACCAGTTTCTCTTTCAAGGTGTCGAAAGCTTGTTGTTGTTTTTTCGTCCAAAGGAAAGGAACATTTTTCTTTATCAGATCGTACAAAGGTTGTGCTACTGCGGCAAAGTCCTTTATGAGGAAGCGAAAATAACTGAAGAAACCGAGCAAACTCTGTGTCTCCTTCACATTCGTAGGAGGGACAAAACTCTTCATTGTTTCCACCTTGGCCGGATCTGGACTAATTCCATCTCTTCCTATTTTGAATCCCAGGTACAAAACAGCTGATTGGAGAAAGCTACACTTAGATAATTTTATTCTGAGCTTATTTTCTCTGAAAGCAGTGAGTACTTTCTTCAAATTTTCAAAGTGTTCCTCCACGTTCCTGCCCAGGATCAAAACGTCGTCTAGATAGACTTGTGCGACCGGTCCTAAGAGGTGGTTCAAGGCCATGGTCATCGTGTGGGCATAAATGCTAGGGGCATTCTTATGTCCGAACATCAACGAGTGGGACCACCAGAGGCCGCTTCCTCGTCCTAAAATGCGCCCATCAACTTTTGCGTCCGCTTCCTCTATTTCCAATGCGTTGTATGCATCCAGTAAATCTACGGATGTAAATACCGTGTTACCCCCTAGGGATGTGAAAATCTCGTCGATAGAAGGCAGAGGAAACACGTCCTGAACGCTATGGGAGTTGAGGTACCTGTAATCCAGACACACCCTTGGTTTCGAACTGTTCTTTTTGGCCACCACGAGTAACGGCGACGAGTGGGGGCTGTACCCTGCTTTGATGTACCCCTTCTTCAGTGCGGAATCGGTGAAATCATCGATGTCCTGCAAGTACCGATGTGGCAATCTGTACTGTTTTCGAAAGATTACTTTAGGGGCATCGGGTAGCAGCTCAATCTTAAATTTCTGAAGTGGACAGACTGGGACAGCATCATCATCTAGTGCCAATACGTCATGGTAGTCCATGAGGAGTTCTAGCAATTCCTCCATGTGCTCCGGATTTTCGAGAAGACAATTCTCTGCATCCTCTTTGGACATCTTTTCTTCTATGATCTCTTTGTACACCCTCCTTAACTCTGTCTTCGTGAGACCTTTTGAGCAGGTGGCTACATTAGAAGAAACTGTTCTCTGGTGTCCTCTTACGTCTGTGCCTCTCCGGATCTGTTTGCTAATTATCGGATACCCTTCTCCTATGGTCGCACCTTTGTGCAGGCTAATCAATTGGTCACTCAAATTGATATAACTGAGGATAACCGTGTTATCCCTCACTGGGCTAATTGTATTTGCCACATACAGGGGTCCCATGGTGAAAGCTGGTGTTATTAAACACTTCCGCTCCAGCTCAAAATCATCTTGAGTTTCAGGTCGGAGTTTTAGGTATCCGCATGATTGACTAGGTAAAACAGTCTTCTCAATTACCTTCAAATCTATCTTAATTTCTTCATCCATCATCAAATGGCCATCTCCTTCATGGTCATCGCTCTCCAAAACTTCCAAATCTTCGGATTGGCCCAAATTTTCTTCCAAATCTGAGGGAGTGTGCTTGAGTTTGGATCTGGCCCCTCTTTGATCAGCGCTGTGATGGGTTGAGGGGGGAGTAGCTAATTCCCTCCCTGTCCTCCCTTTCACCTTGTCTGTCTCAACTGGAGCTTTTCCGTTCAAGGCAATTTCCCTATCTCTTTTCCCTTGTATAGGCACTGGCAGCTTCTTCGAAGTCCGAACTGAAGAGGTTGTCTTCCCTCTCTGGGACACAGACAAATCGACCTTCCTATAGGAGAGAGGTTTATTCCGCGGCGTTTACGTTTTAACTGGCCTGGCGGGCCTTCCCTATGAGAAAGATGCTTATCCGGTCTGCGCTAGTTATTATTGCGCCAGCGCGGCCTACGAAAACGTGCTGACCCGTTGGTGGCTTACGCTGACAGGCGTTTTCAGGAAAACGATCAGTATCGAGACGTGCTGCTTCGGTTACGCGTGAAATTCTCGCGCTCGAATCTTTCGCTTCATCTCAGCCACTGAGGGGCAACTGCCCTCCTTTTCTGAGGTCTTATTACTTTGTACCATCCAGAACTTCTCCATAACCAAATAATTACAGAGATGAGATATCAGGAGATCGGAATGTCTATAATCCATCTCCTTCAGGACTAGACATCTGTGCAGAAAAGAAGTTCAAAGTTATGGGAATGTTAGACAATTGCTACCTAAAAGAATTCCCAACAAAAAAAAAAAATATTCTCTTTCCATCGTTATCACTCACTTGGAATGTAGTGAGGTAATGTTTTTTATGTAGGCGAAGGTATAGTTGTATTTCTCCTTTTAAGACCGTTGGCTTACTGTTCACCCCCTGTACTACTAAATCGGTCTTCCGGAGGACTGCTTTAAAATTTCCCTCCTTTTCCAATTGTTTGAGCCGCCGGGCGGTGACGATACTGACACTGGAACCTGTGTCAACCAAAACTTTGGTCTTCGTCTGCCTACTACTTAAAGAT